>CAUYQV010106411.1:0-10326 GCA_963574575.1 Galagoides demidoff
CCATGGCATCACAGCTCATAGCAACCTCCAACTCCTGGGCTCAAGCGAGTATCCTGCCTCCGCCTCCCAAGTAGCTGGGACCACAGGTGCCTGCCACAACGCCCGGCCATTTTTTGGTTGCAGCCATCATTGTTGTTTGGCAGGCCCGGGCTAGGGATTCGAACCCGCCACCTTAGGTGTACGTGGCTGGCGCCTTAGCTGATTGAGCCACAGGCGCCGAGCCCAGTGCAATTCTCAGTGTCTGACAGGAGTGGATATAGAGCACGCAGCATAGGACCAGGCTCTGACACGCCTACATTTGAGTCCTGGATTTGCCCTTTTCAGCTGTGGGAGCTTAGGCAATTTTCTTAAATTCCCTGGGCCTCAGTTTCCTCGTGTGTCATATGTCTGCCATATGCCCGCCATGTGGGCTGAGTAGGCCAGGCAGGCAGTCTAGTTATCTGTGCGCCCCTTTTGCTCTGCCCTACCCCCTGCCCCTGCCCGTAAGGACTATCCATTCTTGATTATATCTAGGACTCTCACGTGACCTCCCACCATGCTGGGAGGTTTTCCTCCTAAGGGAAACCTCCTGTCTCTTGGAGGCCCCAGAGGAGGTACTGGAGTATCTCCACAACCCCAGCTGCTGGCCCTGGCTAGGGACTCAGTGCCCCCTAATCAGTTCACCTCCCCATCCCCCAGTGCCCCCGGGAGGTCCTGCTTCCCAGCAGTCGGGACCCCCGAGGGAGGCATTGGTGGAGGGGGCAGTGAGTGTGAGGTCAGCCCCACGTCAGCCCCTCTCGTTTCCCCGCCGTGGCTGGGAAGAGGCTGCTGAGTGGGTGCCAGCCATGGGGGAGGTCTGTCCCCTGTTCCTGGGCCAGACCACAGGCAGCCACACTGGGCTGCAGCCAGTCTAGCGGGGGGAGGTGTTCTCAGCTCCCAAGCTCCTCTCTGTCTGGCCCTTGGGACCCCTCCCCCAAACCCAAATCTAAGCAGCCGCCAAGGGCTCTTCCAAGCAGGTGAGGTCATTGTCTCCACCAGACCAGCCTGACGCAAAGAAGTCAGCCACCCACGTGGCAGGCTTCACGCACCCCATGTCCTCTCTCCAAACCACCTCCTCTGCTGGCAGCCCTGGGCCCCCCAATTCTCTCCACTTAATTCCCTCTGAGGGACCTTCAGGAATTGGCCCCACACACCTGCTTGGAGGACAGAACTGAGCGAGCTGAGAAAGAAACAGGGAAAAGACAGTTCCCAGGACCATTTGGGTCCATGAAGACAGGCCTCTGAACACGCTCCTGGGCTGAACTGAGGCTCAGGCAGACTCAGGGACTCTCTGGCTCCAAGTGTCATTTGCTGCCTGTATAACGCGGCTGCGCGGCTGGTGTTTTAGTCTATACTCACAGCGATTTTTATCATGGCTTGGCCAAGACAAACCCTCACTTCTGAGTTTTGGGATTTCCCACATAGGTCCTGGTACTGCTCCAGATGCCAGAATATTTCTGCCAAAGTCTTGAGGAGGTTCGTGGGCTTCTGATGGGGAGGATGAGCCCCTTGAGGGGGTTCAAACCTCAGGTGGTCACAATCAGTAGGTCTCAGTTGCAGGCGATTTTGCCTCCCAGAGGACTCTTGCAGCGTCTGGAGATGTCTCTTCTGGTTGTTTCACACAACTGGGGTGACACCAGCATCTCATGGGTACAGATCAGGGGTCCTGCTAAACATGCTACAATGCATAGGATAGCCACCAAACAGAATCATTCAGCCCCAAATGTCCGCAGTGCTGTGGTTGGGAAACCCTGGTCAAAATGAACCCTTCAATCAAGCTGCCATCTCCCCGCACCTAATCTACTGCCAGGTTATGGTGACACATGAGACAAGATACTGGTCCTCTAAAACTGATGGTCTGGAGCCTCAGCTTCAGATCTTGTCTGTATGTGTGTACACACATGCACACTCACACAGGAACCCAAGAGGTCAACAGCAGCACAAGTTCATACACAGAAGCCCTGGGCAGCCCCTGGAAAGATCTGGGGGTGGGGAGTTAGAAGGTCTTCCCTCTTGGTCCCTGACAGGGCTCCCCATTGCTGGTGCCCTTGAACACATCACTTGACCTCTGTAAGCCTCAGTTTTCACATCATGAGGCGAGGCTGGTGTAAGAGAATTCAGACTTCAGACTGCTCTGGATTTGGAACCTGGATCTTTCCCCCAACTAGTTGTGGGAACTGGGACATCTGACTTTTTTTCTCTAAGTCCCCATTTCCTTGCATGCACAACAGGGACCCTCCCCTCACAGGGCTTCTGGGAAGACAAATGAGATAATACATGGAGGGCACCCAGCCCAGGGCCCCTGTGCAGTGGGCATTCTACAGTGGTTGTTGTCCTTCCTGTCCCTGTGAGGTTTACCCTACCCAGAGTCTATGCCAAGGAGTCAGCAAACCATGACCTACCAGCCTAGGGTTACAAATAAAACACAAAACACTAAATTTTAAATTTCCTAAACTTCAATTTGCTAAATCTGGCCAGCACCTGTTTTTGTAAATAAAGCTTTATCGGAACACAGCCATGCCCATTCATTTACATATTATCTCTGGCTATTATTTTTGTGCTATAACAGAATGGAGTAGGTGTGACAGAAACCTTAACCGTCTATGAAGCCTCAAATAGTTAGTATCTGACCCTTTGCAGAAAATGTTTTTTAGAGCCCTGAAAATAATTGCCTGAAGATGGTAGATGTGTGTGCCCAGGGTTCACAGAGTAACTGTCCCCTTTTTGGGGGTGGTAACTAGAGGAAATGTGTGCAAAGGAACGTGGGTACACTCAGTCACCCTGGGGATACAGCCTGGAAGAGCCCTGGCGTGGGAGTTTAGGGGCCTGGATTCTCAAGCTCACCTTTCACTGACTTTTAAATGACTTTGGGAAAGTCTTTCCCCCTCTCCAGGCCCCAGTTCTTACTTCCTGCATGTGTTTGACACATACATGTGTTTTCAAAATTCCTGCTAGCTGTCTGCTAGCTACTGGCTGGACATGGGTTTGTGCTCTTGTGGGCCTTCAATTCGAGTTAGGGAGAGAGGTGATGAACAAGTCCATAAATATACAAGATGGTGTCAGCTGGTGGCAAAATGTCCTGGAAGAAATAATGAGGATGGTTTTCTAGAGCTGGGGGTGGTAGTGGGGGAAGCAGGGTGGTATGAGGTGCCAGGTGCTGATTTAGCTGGGTGGTTGGGGAGATGATATTTGAGCAGAGACCTGATGAAGGAGGAAGACCCTCAGGTTCCCCGTCTGCTGCCTCCTTCAAGCTGCCAGAGCTTCTTGGGGCAGGAATTTGTTGGCTCTGGTCAAGAGTCCATGTTTCTTCCTAACCCCTTTGGGTAAGCCCCCGTGAGAGGTGCCTGTCATCTCACCCTCTGTCCCAAGAGGAGTGGCCATGTAGGGGTAGACTCCCTGCAGAAGGCAGCTCAGACCACCTGTGCCACCAGCCACCCTTGGCCAATGGGCTAGAGGTCACTCCCAGCCATGAACGACAGCCTTGGCTGTTGCCTTTCGAGTCTCCCACCCATGTGCCCTTGGAGGTAGCAGACAGGGTCCAAGCCTGTTCAGCTGAAGGTGCGATGGTGGTCTAGCTGTGCTCCCTGGGGCCCCCAGAAGGCCCAGCCACATTATTTCATGCCCCACATTCCCCCGTCCCATACAGGCACCCTCAAATCTGAGTCATTCTCTCCAGATCAGTTTTCTACTGGATTGATCTGGTGAACAAATCGCTAACAATGAAGACAAGAAGGCTTGTCAGGGATGCTGGTGGCTCCATGGAGACACCACTAGGTTGAACATTTACTTTTTCTCTGGGGCCTTCATTGCCCTAAGGGAAGAAAATGACTAATCGTGGAATTTCAGACACAGGACAAGTCGGTGAAGGGTGAGGCCCCTTGCAATACAATGTTAAGAAACTGTCCCTTACAGGTGATCAAGGCTTTAATGTTTACAAACATAAGACTCATCTCAGAGGCATTCATTTACTTAATTTCATAATAACTCCATTGGAGAAGCAGGTCCCATTTCCAACTTTCATTCATATATTCATTCAGGGCCCTCTCTTAAGTATTAGAAGAACCCCAGGATGAGAACACAAGATTCCTTTTATGTATTGCTCATTGCAATAATAAGACACTGCTGCATAGGAGGTAGTGAGGAGGAAATGGAGGGGAGTGGTAGGTACATTTGCAAAGGTCAGATCTACCCGGTCTTCTCGCTCCTGGCTGCTTCCTGTGTACCAGCATTGCCCAAAGTCAGTTCTGGTGTTCTCCATTCACAAGGGGGTTCATCATTGTTCAAAGAAAAAAAAAGGATATTACATTAAAAAAAAAAAAGAGCAACATTGGGTTAAACGAAAACAAAAAGATGTTTTTGTTGCAAGATTTCTCAAACCTTTTAGGATAGTTTCATCCCACACCTGCCTAAGAAGGGAGTTGAGATGAACTTTGGGAGCATGGCCCATGTCACCCGTAGGAGGGGTCCCAGCAGAGATACCCCCGCCCACCCCTGGCCTCTCTCGGCCTGGCCTAGGACATAAGTCAAGACTGAGGCCAGAGAAATCTTTTTTTTTTTTTGGAGACAGAGCCGCAAGCTATCCCCCTGGGCAGAGTGCCGTGGCATCACGGCTCACAGCAACCTCCAGCTCCTGGGCTCAAGCGAGTCTTCTGCCTCAGCCTCCCAAGTAGCTGGGACCACAGGCGCCCGCCACAACGCCTGGCTATTTTTTGGTTGCAGCCGTCATTGTTTGGCGGGGGCTGGGCTGGATTCGAACCTACCACCTTAGGTGTATGTGGCTGGCGCCTTACCCACTTGAGCCACAGGTGCCGAGCTGAGAAATCTTTCTAAATACACTAATTGATGTAGCACCTGATTAAATCCTCAGTGGTGGTGGGGGGCTGGGGGAGGGGCGGTGCCTGTGGCTCAGTGAGTAGGGCCCATATGCTGAGGGTGGCTGGTTCAAACCTGGCCCTGGCCAAACTGCGACAAAAATAGCCAGGCATTGTGGTAGGCATCTGTGGTCCCAGCTACTTGGGAGGCTGAGACAAGAGAATCACCTATGTCCAAGAGCTGGAGGTTGCTGTGAGCTGCAACGCCATGGCACACTACCAAGGGTGACAAAATGAGACTGTCTCTAAAAAAAAAAAAATCCTCAGTGGATCCTCAGTCCCTTTAGGATCAAGCCCAGAGCCTCAGCCTGGGCTCTGCTCATCTCTCAGCCTTATTCCTGACCACTTTTCCCTTTAGGTGCCAGCAAAACCTAACAGCTTGTGGTCTCCAGGACAGGGTTAATTCCTGCTTCCCTGACCATGAGGAACATCCTTCCCAAGCTTTTGCCTCTGAGGGGCTTTATTTCTCCTTACAGGTATTTCAACTCAGGCCTCTTCCCTGAGAAAATTTCCCCCTGCACTCCTAGGCTGCCCTCTCCCCCCAAGTCTATGTAATGATCTTGTGTGTGTTTATCTCCCCCAAACTATGGACTCTTGTTTTAGCCTCCCAGGGCCTCAGAGCCATGCAGGGAACCACTCCACTGCTGGTGCTCACAAATGTGTACTGATTCCTATGTGTCAGGACTGTTCTGGATATGTGGGGCTCCCAGAGGGGAGCATAGGTCCATAGATTGACTGTGTGACCTTGGGCATGTTCCTAGACCTTTCCGTGCCTCCCTTTCCTCCTCTGTAGAATGGGGTAACTCTGATTCTATAGATGTGCAACACAGAACAACATTTGACCCGTACTAAATGACATGTGTGTTGTGCTATGATGACAATAGTGGTAACTTGAATGATGGCCCCCTAAAAGGTATGTCTACATCCCGAAACCTGTGAATGTGACCTTATTTGGAAAAAGAGTCTTTCTAGATATAGTTAAGGATTTCTAGATGTGATCATCCTGGATTATCCAGGAGGGACTTGGACCCAGTGACAAGTGTCCTTATGAGAGAAAGTAAGAGGGAGATCTGAGACACACGGAGAAGGGCACGTGAAGACAGTGGCAAAGATTACAGTAGCCATATGTAGCCATAAGCTAAGGAACTCCTGGAGCCACCTTCTAGAAGCCACCTGGAAGAGGCAAGGTGGGATCCTCCCCTGGAGCCTTCACATGGGTGTGGCCCTGTTGTCACCTTGATTTTAGACTTCTGGCCTCCAGAACTACGAGTGAATAAATGTCTGTTATTTTAAGCCACCCAGTTTGTGGTCATTTATTATGGCAACCACAGGAAACTAATATAATCCCTAAAGGGCTCTCCCAGCTCTAACAAGAACTGCTTCAGAGATTCTCACAAATGTCAGAAATGTTCTCCATCGTCAGCCCCAGGGTCCCTGAAGCCTGAGAATTTGTTCCTCCTCTGTAGTACTGATCCTGGGACACTCGCTTTTCTTTCCTCATCATTCCTTAACGACCCACCAGTACCCTTGGCAGTTAGTGGGAAGATTCTATTATGATGGTTCTTCACACCTCTTCCTCCTAGCTCAGACTGTTCCCTCTGGGGGAAATGCTGTTCCCTGCTGTCTCCATCTATTACTTGACTACTCAGCCTCCAGACTGGCTCAAACATCTCCGTCTTTTTTGTTTGCTCCCACACCAGTGGCCCGGTAGAGTGAACTCTGGGCCTCTGTCCCAGAGCCTATCTTGATTCATGTCTCTGTAATCAGTGTCTAACTCAATGTCAACCCCAGAACAACAAACATTCAACCCACGTGCATTCCCAGGAAGGCAGGTTCCCACCTAACAGCCCCAGTTTTCAGGTTAGAAGACCAAGCTCAGATTTGCTCTGACCATTTGGTGGACGGTGTGGGATTATCCTGAGAGTGGAGCTGAGCACTCTGGTTTCAGCCACTTGCCAGAGACTTCATCTCCCTGAGCTTCAGTTTCTTAATTGGTAAAAAAGGGAAAAGAATGTATGGCAAACCTTAAAGGGATGAGAAAATGCTGTGAGGCTTTTCAAGGTTCTGGCCTTGTGATGGCTGCTCTCTTGGGGGGAAGGGGGGTGGTGGCCCCTGTTGTCAGGCTGGGACCAGACCTAGGGTGTCTCCACTCTGGGCTCTGTCATCCAAATACAGAAAGGCCTGCCCGAGTGCACTCAAGTCCCTGGTTTCTAACCCTTTCTAGGGTAATGAGTTCTGTAAGTTTATCTTTGCTGGGTACTGTAAATTCCTGTTTACCCTGGGACCCGCAGAAATAAACAGAATGCTCAGATGACCAGAATTTTCCATCTCAGTATGTTCCAGGATGACCCAAGTCACAGCTATCACCCTAACCCAGCAAGACCCTAAGGGGCCAACATTGGGGTTCATTTTACCATTGGATGGTTACAAAATCACAGGCCACAGACCCTAGAAGGCCTCAGAGAAACCTGGGAGCTTCAAACAGCTGCAGGGCTGAGAGGTGACCCAGGGCCTCTTCGGGGATGGGTTTTACATGTTGGGATATTGTTGGGGTATTTCTTTTAGAAGCAGAGAGTTCTTTTGCTTGAAAACAAAATAAAAACACCCACAAAGGTTTGGAAACCACCAATGTAGTTCAAATCTTCCTCACTTTACAAAAGAAACCCACAAAGACAGCCCCATGCCTGACCATGTCCCTCACTCCTCCCAAAGAGCCCTCCTCCCAGCTTTGAAGAAAGAGACCAGCTCGGGTATGTGGGGTTTGGAGGACAAGGCTGTGGTAACCCTCCCTATCCAGGTCATTTCCTCCTACAGGGCAGAGTCCTGCCCCCGCGTCCCCTCCCTCATCACTGGCTGGTGTCTATGTCAGAGACTTGTGTACAGAGGAGCTGGGGGCACTCCAGGCACTTCAGGCTGCTTCCTGAAGGTGCATTCAGAGGACGCAAGGGTTGTAGAGCTGGGGGTGTGTGTGCTGACACCACTGAGCTGACATCTCTGCCTCTGTCCCTCAGTACATGTGTGTCAAGCCCCTACAATGTGGAGACCCACAGATGAGTAAGAGCCAGCTGGCCTTCCATTAAGAGCCAGGAGCCTGACATCCAGTGGGAAGATAGATGTGGAGGCGCACAGACGCCGTGCTGGTTAAGGGAGCAAGAATACTTAAAAGGGGGCAGCTGTGAATGAGATGAGGGGCAGGAGGGCCTGCAGCAGAGGTGACACTTAATCTGGGATGTTTGGAGGAGCTGGAGAAAGGCCAGTGAGTCAGACAGAAGACCTAAGGATAGAGACCAATCGAGAAGGTTTCAACCTTAAATGAGATGATGCGTGCAAGACACTGAGCATCATTCAAGCCACATGGGGCCCCCCAAATGACAGTGCTTCTTGTGGTTCCTTGTGGAGAAGATGGAATCAGAGGATCTCAGGGGATCTGAAAGGTATTTAAGCCAGTAGCTCTCAATCAGGGGCAATTCTGCTCCAGGGGACAATGTCTGGCAGCCTTTTTGGTTGTCACAGGTGGAGGGGCTGCTGGTCTATAGGGTAGAGACCAGGCAGGCTCCTGGACATCCTCCAGTGCAAGGACAGCTTCCCTAACAGAGTGGCAGCTAGGATCACCTCTGACTTAGATCTCCCAAGTGACTGTCAGGCCTGTCCTTGAGCACCCTGAGCACCCCAGAGGGAGCTCATTACCCCTCAGGCAACCTATTCCATCTGTAATCAGATCAGAATGTTCTTTCTCGAAATGAGTTGAAGTCCCTTCTCCATGTTCCTATCACCTCCTAGGGCTATTGTCCTCATTCTGCCCTTGGAACCGCACAGAACAGGCCTAGTTCAGCTTCTACTTAAGAGGCTTTCAAATATTTGAGGACATTTTTGTGAATCTTTCCTGCTCAGACTGAACACTCTCCATATGACACAGGGAAGTTTGACTTGGGGCGTGGGCATGGTCTTCTGCCTATGAAAAATGACAGGATCTCATGACTCCAGCGTGGGAGCCAGCAGGACCAGGGGAAAGCAGAAGAGGCTGGAGGTGATGTCCAGGCCCCAGGAGCCCACCCCGGTTCTCCTAACTGCTGTGTGATGCTGCTTCTCGGAACCTCAGTTTTATCTCTGAGCAGGTGGGTCCAAGAACACCAGCCTGGGCTCTCTCACTTGGTGCCGTGAGACCCAGATGAAGTAACACATGGGAAGATGATCTGGAGAAGCGAAAACACTGCTTGAAACCATATACAAGGTTGATACCGTCACACCGGTGATAGGCCCTTCCCTTAGATCTGCATCGTAAACCAAATGTCTATTCCTCTGCCTTCCTCCAAGTGAATACTTGGTACTCTCTGGTAACAGAGACTGAGCAGCGATGGCGATCCTCATTTTATGGATGAGCAAACGGAGGCTCAGGGACTGCAGCTCAGACACGGCAGGGCCACAGCTGAAGCCAGATCCTGCGGCCTCAAATTCAGGGATCATAAATGCCAGAGCCTCACAACTCAGGAAGGCCACAGGCTGGGGGGAAGGAAGAGAGAATAGGACTAAGAAGATGGGAGGCTGAACAGAGCCACCAGGGACTGTCACCAGGGTCTGCTCCTTCACACATACACTTCCGCTGCCCCTTCAAAGCCACCCGTAGTTAGGTTCACTGACCCCTACAGACAGGTGAGGTGGCTGTGGGCCGTGGGCCATGGCCGGTGTGGCCCACACTCCACCCCTGCTCCTCTCTCACACCTACCCTCTTCTTTCGCTTCCTCTCGCGGCTTGGGTTTCCTTCCTCCCTTCAAAGCTCGTGTGTTTTCTCCTCTAGAAGCCACTTTCTTTTCTTTCTTGGAATCTGCCCAAGGAGAGACACCTGTGTTTCTGTTTCGATTTCTCCTCAGGTGCTTGTGTTTCCTGGGGAGGCCTCAGGGTGACAGGGGACATGGCCCGTGGGCAGCAGGCACCATCCAGCTCCACCAGGCTGGGCACAGGCCTCAGTCCCTCTCTCTCTAGACCCTGACCCCTGACATCGCCCCTCTCCTCCTGATTTCATCTGCCATCTACCTACCTCACCCAGAGACACACAGCCTCTAAGATGGAAGGGCTTTGGTTGGAACCCAGGCCCAGAGAGAAACAGGGGCTTACTTGAGAGAACACAGGGAAATAGAGGCAGACAGGGAGCTGCCCTTCCCACTGCACCAGGCGGAAACCCCTTTTCTGTCTCTGTTCCACCCCACCCAGCTTCTCAGAACACTCTCTGAATGTGTCCCTTCCACCTGTGGCATCTTTCTCTGCATCTTACTTTCTTTTTTTTTTTTTTTTTTTTTGAGACAGAGCCTTAAGCTATCCCCCTGGGTAGAGTGCTATGGCATCACAACTCACAGCAACCTCCAACTCCTGGGCTCAAGCGAGTCTCCTGCCTCAGCCTCCCAAGTAGTTGGGACCACAGGTGCCCGCCACAACGCCTGGC
>CAUYQV010106413.1:0-11636 GCA_963574575.1 Galagoides demidoff
GCTACAGGTGCCGAGCCTGAAACCAAGTTTGTTGAAGAGGAGAAAGATAGGGAAAGATAGGTTTACAGAGTGAGAAAGTTTACAAATCAGGACATTCTCCTCATAGACAGGGAATGGGCCTCCATTGCCAAGGCAAGTAGGTAAAGAGGTCTATATTACCATATTGTTACTGTTTCTTCTCTATGTATCTCTTCCATCCAATGGAACACAGAAAGATATCTAAACATACACCAATACTAGATACACAAATGTTCATTGTTTTGTTACAATTTCCTACAGTATTCAATACAGTAATATGTGGTACAGGTTTATAGCCTAGGAGCAATAGGCTATACTATGTAGCCTAGGTGTGTAGTAGGCTGTACCATCTAGATTTGTGTAAATACACTCTATGGGCTGAGCCAGGGCAGCCCTGTGCTGGCGGAGGTGTGGCGGGCATGCGGGGCTGCAGCACATGGGGATGGGGGTCACAGTGGATGTGTGCCAGGTGGACAAGTATCCCTTGAAGCAGGTGGTAGCCAGCTTCCTCCAAAAGGACAGAGTTCATTCAAAGAGGCATGATTTCAATCACAGGAGCTTGATTTCTCAACTACATTTTGGAAACTTTTGCCAGTATATTCTTAAGTCGGGGTGCCCAGAAGGGAATTAGAATCATGGAGATGCTGCTAAAGTGTGGTGCTAAAGTGTGGTGCCCCTTTAGCTAATAAAGAATTTTGGGGGATCTGTAACCATGTACATTTGTTTTTGAGAATCACTTCTTGCCCACAGCACATCATAGATAGTTTCTGGAATACAGATTTGAGGATATAATATCAGCAGCTTAAAGGAGACCTTCTTGTCAGGACATACAACGATGTACTCACTTCAAATAGTGTGACTCATGGAGATAAAACCTTCCTGCTGGATTTTTATGACACATCTCTTTATGATTTTTACAAAGAAAAGAAAAACCAGTAAAAAAAATTCTCTGAAAACCACAGTATTTTCATAAGTTTGGTCTTTTAATTTTGTTTATACTGTTTTGGTGTTTTCTATTACTTAAAACTTTTCCATTTTAAGGTAATCAAGTTTACAATCATTTCCTTTATGGATATGCTTTACCTTATTCTTCCATCCACTATAAACTGGTTTATGAACCATAACACTCCAGTAAATATGCTCAAGAAGATCACCAACTGCCTTTAAAAGCCAAATCTCACGGATGTTTTCAAGTTTAATGGAATAACTAATTGACTTCTGCAGCATTTGATACTATTCATTTTTCTTGCTTTAGAACTTTTATTTCCTTTAGCCTCTTTGACACCACTAACTCTTTCTTACCCCTGTGAATCTCCCTTTCAACCAACAGTTTACACATCATTAGCGGGATACAGGAGTGTGTAGTGGTATTAAGAGTTTTGATAAAAATTATCAAGAATTCATGTTTCTTCATGTTCATCTGTGTAATGTCTTAGGTATGGTAGCTGTGATATATTGTTAAAAACATTGGTAGCACCTGTGGCTCAGTGGGTAGGGCACCAGCCCCATATACTGAGGGCTATGGGTTCAAACCCAGCCCCGGCCAAACTGCAACAAAAAAATAGCCAGGCCTTGTGGTGGGCACCTGTAGTCCCACCTACTCGAGAGGCTGAGGCAAGAGAATCACCTAAGCCCAAGAGCTGGAGGTTGCTGTCAGCCAAAAACTGCCAAAAAAAAAAAATAGCCAGGCATTGTGGTGGGCGCCTGTAGTCCCAGCTACTTGGGAGGCTGAGGCAAGAGAATCGCCTCAGCCCAGGAGTTGGAGGTTGCTATGAGCTGTAATACCATGACACTCTACTGAGGGCAATAAAGTGAAACTCACTCTCTAAAATAAAAGATATATTGTTAAAAACTTAACTGTGGGCTCAGCGCCCATAGCACAGTGGTTACGTCACTGGCCACATACAATGGGGCTATCAGGTTCCCGGCCCAGGCAAGCTAAAACAACAACTGCAACAAAAAAATAGCTGGGCATTGCAGTGGGCACCTGTAGTCCCAGCTACTTGTGAGGCTGAGGCAAGAGAATCGCTTAAGCCCAAGAGTTTGAGATTGCTGTGAGCTGTGACACCACAGCACTCTACTGAGGGCAACATAGTGAGACTCTGTCTTAATAAATAAATAAATAACTGTGGGGACAGGTACCTATAATCCTAACATTCTGGGAGTCCAAGGTGGGCAGATTGCTTGAGGTCAAGGGTTTGAGACCAGCATGAGCAAGAAAGATTAAGACACCATCACTACTAAAAATAGAAAAAGTTATATAGGCATGGTAGTGTGTGCCTATAGTCCCAGCTTATTGGGAGGCTGAAGTAGGAAGATAACTTGGGCCTAGGAGTTTGAGGTTGCAGTGAGCTATGATGACAACACTGTACTCTAGGCAGGGTGACAGAGCAGAACTGTCTCAAAAACAAATATTATTGTGCAAATATTAATGAGTACTTTTGAAATAAATTCTATACTACAGTGATGTGACATTAATGCCAATGAATTTAGGAGATAAATTATGTATTTGCTACACCTACACTAATTGTCACATATTCATTTATTTTTTCTACCCAAGTACCATGTGTTTTCCATATACTAGCAGATAGTTAGTTGCCGATTAAGATGTTATCTTCTCAAGAATGTAAATTTAGTCAAAACATTCACAGTCCTAACATGAAATAAAGGTCAGATACTGAAAACAAAACACTTCATTGCAACATTTTGCAGCTACCATAGTAGTAATTGTTTTAGGCAAGAATCAGCAAGGCATGCTAAAACTGGTGTTTGATGAGAAACAAGATATCCCTAAAAGTTACTTATTAGTTGCAAAAGGAAGAATAGTACTTTATAGTGGAGAACCTGACAGACCTTACTTTAAAGAACTTATCAATGGGTTCGGCACCTGTAGCTCAGTGGCTAAGGCACCAGCCACATACACCCGAGCTGGCAGGTTCGAATCCAGACTGGGCCTGGTAAACAACAAAAAAATAGCTGGGCATTGTGGCAGGCGTCTATAGTCCCAGCTACTTGGAAGGCTAAGGCAAGAGAATCACTTAAGCACTAGAGTTTGAGGTTGCTGTGAGCTGTGACGGTGTAGCATTCTACCCAGGGTGACATAGTGAGACTCTGTCTCAAAATAAAAAAAATAAAAAAAAAAGAACTGATCAATGGCTAGGTGCGGTGTAATCCTAGCATTCTGGGAGGCTGAGGATGGTGGATTGCTTGAGCTCAGGGATTTGAGACCAGCCTAAGCAAGAGCAAGACCCTGTCTCTACTAAAAATACAAAAAAAACTGAGGCAAGAGGATCACTTGAGCCCAAGAGTTGGAGATTGCTGTGAGCTATGATGATGCCATGGCACTCTACCCAGGACGACAGCTTGAGACTCTGTCTCAAAAAAACAAACGATCAAACAAAAAAAAAACCTTCACTTTGGGCCGGACATGGTGGCTCATACCTGTAATCCCAGCACTTGGGAGGCCGAGGCAGGTGGATTGCCTGAGCTCACAGGTTAGAGACCAGCCGGAGCCAGAGTGAGACTGTCTCTAAAATAATAGCCAGGCATTGTGGCAGGCACCTGTAGTCCCACCTGCTTGGGAGGCTGAGGCAAGAGAATCACTTGAACCCAAGAGTTTGAGAAAGAAAAAAAAGAGTTTGAAGTTGCTGTGAGCTGTGACACCACAGCACTGTATCAAGGGTGACCAAGTGAGAATCTATGTCAAAAAAGAAAAAAAGAATTGACCAATGTTAACATCAATAGTGATGGCACAGATAGATACTATGTGCCTCTTGATAATATGCACTGAGAAAGACACAAATTACTTCTGCAGTATTCCTACCCAAAATGCTTAACCTGAATCTGATCACATGGAAACATAAGACAAACTCAAAATGAGGGACATTCTACAAAATAACTGGCCTATACTCTTCAACAATACTAATGTCAAACCAAGTATGTTGGCTCATACCTATAATCCCAGTGACTTGGAAGGCTGAGGCAGAAGGATCTCTTGAGAACAAGAGGTCAAGACCAGCCTGAGCAACTGCGAGGACCCCTATCTCTGAAAAAATAACAATAATAAATAAAATAAAAGCAGGACAATTGGTAGAATTTGAATAAGGTCTGTAGATTAGGTAGCAGCATTGTATTAACGTTAATTTCCTGATTTTGATCATTGACCTGTAGTTTTTATTTTTGAGACAGAGCCTCAAGCTTTCCCCCTGGGTAGAGTGCCATGGCTTCACTGCTCACAGCAACCTCCAACTCCTGGGCTCAAGCAAGTCTCCTGCCTCTGCCTCCCAAGTAGCTGGGACCACAGGCACCCACCACAACACCCGGCTATTTTTTGGTTGCAGCCATTATTGTTGTTTGGCGGGTCTGGGCTGGAATCGAACCCGCCACCTTAGGTGTATGTGGCTGGCGCCTTAGCCGCTTGAGCCACAGGCGCCGAGCCTGACCTGTAGTTTTAAAAGAGAATGTTCTTATTTTTAGGAAAAATGATCTGGAGTACATAGGCGTAGGAAGTCATTATGCCTATAATTTGTGGGATTCAGAAAAAAATAGAGGAGAGAAACAAAGTGAGGGAGAAAAAAAGATAAAGAGAATGATAAAGCAAATGTGGTAAAATATTAATATTTCAGGAATCTGAGTAAAAAAATAATTATACACACTACTCTGACAACATTTTTGTAGGTCTGAATCATTTCAAATTAATGGTTTTTAAACCAGCCTAAGTAAGAACAAGACCCCATCTCTATAAAAAATAGAAAAACTAGCCAGGCATTTTGGAGGGTACCTGTAGTTCCAGCTACTTGGGAGGCTGAGGCAAGAGAACTGCTTGAGCCCAAGTTTGAGGTTGCTGTGAGCTATGATGACACCATGGCACTCTACCCAGGGCAACAGAGTAAGACTCTGTCTAAAAAAAAAAATTGAGCCTCACTTGGTCACCTGTGGTAGAGTGCTGGGGCATCTTAGCTCAATGACAACCTCAAACTCTTAAGTTCAAGTGATCCTCTTGCCTTAGCCTCCCTAGTAGCTGGGACTACAGGCACTCACCACAATGCCCAGCTATTTATTTTTTTTTTTTGCCCAGCAATTTTTTTAGAGTCAGGGTATTTCTATTGCTCCGGCTGGTCTGGAACCTGTGAGCTCAGGCAGCCCACCCACCTCATCCTCCCAAGTGCTGGGATTACAGGCATAAGCCACCACGCCTGGCAAAAAAAAAAAAGGTTTTTAACAAAACCTCCCTCCAAGTTACCTGAATCTGGATTGCGCCTGTGGCTCAGTGAGTAGGGCATTGGCCCCACATACTGAAGGTGGTGGGTTCAAACCCAGTTCAAGCCAAACTGCAACAAAAAAATAGCCGAGCATTGTGGCAGGCACCTGTGGTCCCAGCTACTTGGGAGGCTGAGGCAGGAGAAAAGCCTGTGCCCAAGAGCTGGAGGTTGCTGTGAGTTGTGACGTCACCGCACTCTACTGAGGGTAAAAAAGTGAGACTCTGTCTCTAAAAAAAAAAGAAAAAAAAAGTTACCTGGATCAGGGAGGGGAGAGAACACAGTGAGCCTCTGAAGTGCTAGTAGTTTCATGTCTTGATCTGCATAGTGGTTACAGGGGATTCATTTTATAATTATTTGTTAACTATACATAAATGTTGTATGAACGTTATGTATATTTCACAATTTGAAAAAAACTTAAAAGCCTTATTGTAAAAAATGAAATGTAATTGAATGACTATAAACATATACTCTTCTTTCACAGAGGAAAGAGGCCTCTGTTTCTAATATATTCAGTTTCTTTGATGGTAATAGGTGGACATAAGACACTAAGAATAACTACCCTGGGTGGTAACAGATATTATGTTCCCCTAGCCTTTCTACTACTTCTCTGCTCAATCCTTTTTTAAGTTTTCCTTCTCCATTTCCTCTGCCTCATACCCCCATAAATGTGTGTTCCTTTAGGTCTTATTTTCATCCCTCTCTTGTCTCATTAACCAAATTATCACCGAATGACTTAATTCCCATGGCTCTAACTAACAGCTATATGCTGACAAACCCCAACTCTCTCATAAATTTTGAACCTATATATCCAAGAACCTACTATAAATCTCTATGTCTATATCACAGAGACATCTTAAATTCAACATATATAAAATTGATTTTATCATCTTTCCTCATTTGCTACAAACCTCAAACTTTGTCCCCTGAATTCCCTTTTTCAGTGAATGGTGCTCAAGCCTACAGTACCGGATTCATCTGTTACATCTATCACCACTGGTCCTCAGTCCTAAGTATTTCTCAAATCTGCCACCAGTTCCCTAGCTTCATTGCCATTGTCTAGATTCAAGCACTCAAATATTTTTATCTGGATTGCTCTAATAGCCACCTAATTAGTCTTCATACTTCATACTTCCAGTTTTCTCCCCTTTACCAATCCAGCTTTGACATGGCTACCCAGGGTAAACTTTATAAAACGGCAGTTTGACCAAGATTGACCAGTGGTTTCTCATAGCTTTACAATACAGTCCAAATACCTTGGCAAAGCTTGACCTACAATACTCTTCCTGTTCTCTCTAGCATCTGACTCTCTAGTCTCATTTCTTTTTTTAAAAAATTTATTCAGATTAGTACGAGGGTGCAAATGATTAGGTTACATTGTTTGTGTTTCTTTTCTTTCTTTTTTTTTTTTTTTTGAGACAGAGCCTCAAACTGTCCCCCTGGGTAGAGTGCTGTGGCATCACAGCTCACAGCAACCTCCAACTCCTGGGCTCAAGCGAGTCTCCTGCCTCCGCCTCCCAAGTAGCTGGGACCACAGGCACCTGCCACAACGCCTGGCTATTTTTTGGTTGCAGCCGTCATTGTTGTTTGGTGGGCCCAGGCTGGATTCGAACCCGCCACCTTAGGTGTATGTGGCTGTCGCCTTAGCCACTTGAGCCATAGGTGCCGAGTCATTGTTTGTGTTTCTAAAGTAAAGTTCAAGTTGTAGTTGAGGCAAGTTAAGCCCTTCATCTAGAGGCTGTGTTATACACCCTCAGAATGTATCCTTCAGGTAAGAGCTTATCAATCCTCCCCTCCTCTCCTTTTTTCTTTGCCTCCCCCACCACTTGAATATATCTAGTCTCATTTCTAGCCATTATTTATTCCTGTCATACTGAGCTGCTTTGGGGTCCCTGAATGGGCCATACTCTTTCCTTTCTGCCCCTTTTCCTAGAATACCTTTCCCTCTAATATTTTAATTAGCTAACTCCTACCTTTCCTTCAAAACACAGTTTGATCATCATCTTTTCTAGGGAGTCTTCCTTAACACCCCTAAAATTGGTTAGGTACTTCTCCTACATTCTTTCATGTATACCGTACTCATTTTCATCACAACACTTATTTCATGATGCTATAATTATTTGCTTATTCATATGTCTCTTACACTAAGCTATGAGTTTAAATAAGAATAGGAACTATTGGCTTGGAGCCTGTGGCTCAAGTGGCTAAGGCGCCAGCCACATACACCTAAGGTGGTGGGTTCAAATCCAACCTGGGCCCGCCAAACAACAATGATGGCTGCAACCAAAAAATAGCCAGGTGTTGTGGCAGGCACCTATGGTCCCAGCTACTGGGGAGGCTGAGGCAGGAGACTTGCCTGAGCCCAGGAGTTGGAGGTTGCTGTGAGCTGTGATGTCACAGCACTCTACCCAGGGAGATAGCTTGAGGCTCTGTCTCAAAAAAAAAAAAGAATATGAACTATTGGCCAGGCACAGTGGCTCAGGTCTGTGATCCCAGCACTTGGGAGGCTAAGGCAGGTGGATTCCCTGAGCTCACAGGTTCGAGACCAGCCTGAGCAAGAGCAAAACCCTCCATCTCTAAAAAATAGCTGGGCATTGTGGCAGGCACCTGTAGTCCCAGCTATTTGGGAGGCTGAGGCAAGAGAATTGCTTAAGCCCAAGAGTTTGAGGTTGCTGTGAGCTGTGAAACCATGGCACTCTACCAAAGGCAACAAAGTGAGACTCTGTCTAAAATTAAAAAAAAAAAAGAATAGGGACTATTGCTTATTTCTCTCTAGGATAATCTCTGGTATATATATATTCTCAATAAATTTCTATCAAGTAAAATTATCCATTATGAGCAAGGGACCACAGTGCAGTCAGGCAATAATGAATTTCCTCATAATCCAAGGAATTAAAGTTGATTGTCAATTAGAATCCAGAAAATCCTATAAAAGGAATTAGGTATTTTAACTTTTTTTTTTTTTTTTAGAGACAGAGTCTCATTTTATTGCCCTTGGTAGAGTGCTATGGCATCACAGCTCACAGCAACCCCCAACTCTCGAGCTTAGGCAATTCTCTTGTCTCAGCCTCCTGCATAGCTGGGACTACAGGCACCTGCCACAACACTCAGCTATTTTTTGTTGCAGTTTGGCCAAGGATGGGTTCAAACCTGCCACCCTTGTTATATGGGGCCGGTGACCTACTCATTGAGCCACAGGTGCTGCCTGCATTTTAACATTTAATCTTATTACTTATTACATGGCATCTGACACAAGCAGAGAGCAGAAGTTCAAAAAAATAGGCAACAGTGTTACTGACTTTTAATGGAATCAGAGAAATATTTGTCTAAGATTCTACTGATAAGATAAAATTTTAGATGCCTGCAAGTATCCATACCAATTCTACCTTTCAAGTCTGTCCCCCCCACTTCAGCCCTATCACAGTGACTAAATTCAGGCTCTCATCATCTCTCTCCTGGAATACCATAATAGCCTCTTGTACTGAGATGAATAGTGCTCCCCAAGATTAATGTCCACTTAGAACCTCAGAATGTGACACCATTTGGAATTAGAGTCTTTGCAGATGAAATTAGTTAAGATAAGAGCATAGTGAATTAAGATAGGACCCAAGACCAAGTGTTCTTATAAAATGGCCACATAAATACACACAGAGAAAAGACCGTGTAAAGCAGCAGTTCTTAACCTGTGGGTCACAACCCCTTTGTAACAGTGAAAATACATCCTGCATATCAGATATTTACATTACGATTCATAACAGTAGAAAAATTACAGTTATAAAGTTGCAACAAAAATAATTTTATGGTTGGGAGTCACCACAACATGAGGAACTGTATTAAAGGGTTGCAGCATTAGGAAGGTTGAGAAACACTGATGTAAAAGCATGCAGGGAAGAAGGTCACATGAAGAGAAAAACAGAGATTAGAGAGATACAACTACAAACCAAGGAATGCCAAGGATTGCTGGGAGCCATCAGGAGTAGGAAGAGGCAAGGAAGAATTCTTCCCTAGAGCCTTCAGAGGGAGCATGGCCCTGCCAATACCTTGATTTTGGACTTCTAGCCTCCAAAACTGTGAGAGAATAATTTCTGTTGTTTTAAGCTACCCAATTGTAGCAATTTATTCCAGCTATCCTACAAACTAATATACCCCCTAAATGATCTCCTTGCCTTGGCTTGCTTCCTTCCATTCCATTTCCCAGAGTGCCACCAGGATGGCCCTTTTTAACATATGTGTTCATGTCACTCCTCTGCTTAAAAACATGCCATAAGTCCCCATTGGCCCATGCTACTCCATTACATAATCCTTGTCCTTTAACAATATATTACTTGAGGTTCTCCCCAAATACTATACTTATGCACTATCTATGCTTTCCTACATACATACCGCTCCCTCTGTTTGAAACACTTCTGCACCACCAAAACGTTCTTATTTCTATCTCTATAACCTAATATGCAAGGCAGTGACAGCAGAGAATACAAAATGGGTTTTCAGGCTCGGCGCCTGTGGCTCAAGTGGCTAAGGCGCCAGCCACATACACCTAAGGTGGCAGGTTTAAATCCAGCCTGGGCCCGCTAAAAACAACAATGACAGCTGCAACCAAAAAATAGCCGGTGTGGTGGCGGGCGCCTGTGGTCTTAGCTACTTGGGAGGCTGAGGCAGGAGACTTGCTTGAGCCCAGGAGTTGGAGGTTGCTGGGAACTGTGATGCCACAGCACTCTACCCAGGGGGATAGCTTGAGGCTCTGTCTCAAAAAAAAATGGGTTTTCACAAAATCTGGCTATGAAGGCTGAGATTCTTTTGTCAGTTCCACATTTCGAAAATCAGAGATTCTAGAGTTTGCTTTTCCATGCTAGAAAGGGATCTCCTACTTATACCAAGAATCTTAGATTCTAGAGTTTGCTTTTCCCCGCTAGAAAGGGATCTCCTACTTGTACAAAGGCATTCTTATAATAATATCTCATTGGTCCTCGTCTGTTTTCCCTCTACTATCCCCTTTGGGATAGCATCCAGTCTATGGCTGCAAACCACCTATCATCAATGAGATTAGCAAATCTCTCTCTTTAGTTTTACTCTCTCCCCCCAAGTTCAGGCCACTTGAAGTTGTCCCCATAGCACACTGATGCTCTATTCATTTTTTTCCCAGTTATTTCTTATTTCTGTTTCATTTTGGATACTTTCAATTTCTGTATCTTCACATTCACTAATATTTTTTCAGCAGTGTCTAATATCTGTTAATTCCATCAAATATATTTTTCTCAGATATTGTAGTTATCATATCTAGAAGTTTGATTTCAGTTCTTTTATATTCTCCATACCTCTCCTCAACATGGTCACATGATCATATTTTCCTCTACTTTATAGGGAGTATATTCATAATAAATGCTTTAATGACATTTCTTTCTTTTTTTTTTGAGACATAGTCTCACTCTTTTGCTCAAGGCTAGAGTTACATGGCATCATAGCTCACAGCAACCTCAAACTCCTGGGCTCAAGTCCTTAGCCTTCTGAGTAGCTGGGACTATAGTCACCTGCCACAATGCCTGGCTAGTTTTTTTTCTATTTTTATTATTATTATTATTTTGATGCAGAGTCTCACTATGTCACCCTCAGTAGAGTGCAGTGATATCACAGCTTACAGCAACCTCAAACTCTTGGGCTTAAGTGATTCTCTTGCATCAGCCTCCCAATTAGTTGAGACTATAGGTATCTACCACAATGCCTGGCTATTTTTTTGGTTGCAGTTGTCATTGTTGTTTAGCAGGCCCAGGCTGCACTCGAACCCACCAGCTTTGGTGTATTTGGCCAGTGCCTTAACCACTGAGCTACGGGCACTGAGCCTTTTTTTTTATTTTTTTGAGACAGAGTCTCACTCTGTCACCTTGGGTAGAGTGCCGTGGCATCATCATAGCTTACAGCAACCTCAAACTCTTGGGCTCAACTGATCCTCTCACCTCAGCTTCCCGAGTAGCTGGGACTATAGGTACCCACACAACATCTGAGTAATTTTTCTATTTTCAGTAAAGACGGGTCTCACTCTTGCTCAGGCTAGTCTCAAATTCCTGAGCTCAAGCAATTGCCTCCCAGAGTACGAGGATTTCAAGCATGAGGCACCACACCTGGTCTGACCAGCCTGGTCTTGAATTCTTAGCCTCAAGCTGTTGTAACCCAGCCCTCTTTCCCCTGCCCACTCCTGTTCCCCAGCCCTCACCTGTTCCCCCTACCCTCTCCAGCCCATTTCTCTCCTCCTCCCTTCTCCCCTCCCCCAGTTGACTCCAGGAACAAGGCAAGTCCCTCCTCCCCCCCAGGGTGGCCGAGAACATGTTCCCAGGCCCCCTTCTTCCTCCTAGAGTTGCCAAGAAC
>CAUYQV010106416.1:0-39253 GCA_963574575.1 Galagoides demidoff
TGAAAAATCAGTGTGCCCTGACTTCTCTGTGACCCAGCCAGCTGTGGTTTTTCCCAGCAGGCTTCAACCCAAACCTGGCCTTGAACTTTCCTAGGCACTGATAAAGGTATCTAAGTTGTTGCCCAAAATGTAGAAAGAAACTCGTCCCAGCCCTGAGCCAAACTTCTTAATCTCCCACACAGACTCTATACCCTGGCTCCCTGGCTGTGGACCCTCCTAGGGAAAGCATCCCTTTTTTCTCTCCCTGTCTGAGGCTATGACTCAGCAGCCCATTCTGTACATAAGTTCCCCTAATAAATGCTGCAAACCAGTAAAAAAAAAAAAAAATTATGATCTTTCAATAAAAATCTGGTGAGCAACATGATTGAAACAATGGGATCTGATGCATGAGCAGTTTTTTAGGAATCTCACTTTTCGAAGCGGAATTTGGGAAGATCTATGAAGAGTGACTGTGATCGCAAGATACTATGAAACAACAGTACTTTTAAACTTGAATGTACACACAGATCACTTTGGAGATCTTGTTAAAAAGGTGATTCTGATTCAGCAGGACTTAGAAGACGTTTGGGATTCTGCATTTTCCACAAGGTCTTGTGTGATGCTGTAGCTGAAGCTGTTGGTCCCTGGACCAAACTTTGAGCAGCACACCTTCAAAGCTAGCCTGCTGTGAGTCACAGCACAGGAGGGAGGATGGGAGATTTTCAACTCCTTTCTGAGGGTTTTTGGTGATGTCTAGAAATGTCTTTAGATATCCTAACTGATGGGGGGGGTTAGTCCTGGTATGTGGTGGGTAGAGGCCAGGAGGAGTGCTAACCATCCTGTAACTCACAGGACAGCCCCCAGCACAAAGAATTATCTTGGTTACAATCTCAATAGTGCTGAGGCGGAGAAATCCTGCTTTAGGGGGAAGAACATAGGTTTGAAGTCAGTATTCTTTGAATCTGGGGTTAAATCATGATCGTTCCAGTTAATTACTACAGCCCTTCTAAGATTTTCTGAATCTTCACTCTTTGGAGAACTGCCTAATGAGGACCAGTGGAATATCTGCATAAATGTTCAATAATACTTGATACCAATCGAACAACTGTAGAAGAACTGCCTTCCTTGGAGACCTACAGAGAAGCAGTTACTGCTATTAAGTGTCCATTATTATATATCTGGATAAATATTTTAGATATTTCAGGGATACCTCAGATACATATTCAAAGTCAGGGAGTTAAGTCTCTTGAACCCACAGTATTAGATATCTAAGAACAAAATGGGTCCTCAGTCCCCATTGTGTTAGGCTGATATTGATAGCAGATCGGCTCACAAAGTAACAGATTATAATGGCCAGTAGATCGTGAGAATTGGGTGCCATGTTTTTGAGCATCCCAAGGTCAGCAGCAGAATACCCGGCTTTGACTTGCAAAGTCACACGTACAAGGCCTTCTTCTTCTGGTGGTACTATGGGGGCTACCCTTGATTTGCTCTCAGAATAAGAGCAGAGCTAGCTCCATAGAGGGTCTCAACAGTAGTGGAGGGGTGGAAGGAGGCTGCACCTAACCAGCTCCTAACACTAGCGTACGTGAACCTTGGGAACATCTGAGGCTTAATCTTTCTCCTATGTCTCAGAATGCTTTTCTGTGTTCCTCTGTTACTCATCCTGAGAGACTCCTCTGCCTAACACATAAAGAGATGAGCTTGCATGTGCACGCACACATGCACACATGCACAGCCCCACACACATACACACACACACACTCCGTCTAGGTTCCAACAGATGAGTTTTCTGCTGATTGCCTGTAAAAAAACAACCAGATGGCCCAGCTGGAAAAAAATGTCTGTGTTTTAGAGGGTCTATAAAGCTCTTTATCATCCCAGCAGGAGTGGGCAAGGACCTGGCAGGACACTGGGGTGCTCAAGAGCTATATAGAGCATCTGTTTGACAAGTGATGAAACTTTCAAGAATCATCTCCAGGCCTCTCTTACCAAAGATACTGCACCTTAGTCTTAGGACCCGGAGGTTGCCTCTTGCTGGTTCTTCCATTTCTTACCATTCTGGTCTCTAGTTTGCCTGCTTGTAGAATTTCATGGAGACAGTTACTCTAAAAGGTTATTGTATTTTCCTGGATGGAGACAATTAGAATAGTCTGTATGGTAGAGCAGAAAGAACAGGAATTTGGGATTAAATTCCCTAGCAGGACTAATAAAACTCAACACGTATTTAGCTATAATTTACAGAACAAAAGGATACGAACTTAATCAACAAAGGGAGGAAGCACATGGGATCAAATCTAAGGGTAAACATCCTCAAACTCCCAAAATCTTTTTCCACTGGAATCACAAAAAAAAATATGCTCGATTCCTCCAGCAACAGAAAAGAGATGTTGGCCAGTCAGGAAATCTCATTTTTGACTGACACTCAGGGTTTTTATTTGGTACTGATCATGTAGGCAGCCTCTGCCCAGAATGTATCAAAACTTTCAAGACTTCAGAAGGAAAGCATGTTCAGTATAAACCACATTGTTTACAGAAACAGCTTAGGCACAGTGAGATGCTCTGATCAGGGAAATATGGAAACCTCTGAAATCTAAGTTCCCAGACACCAGCCATGAGCCCACCTTGCAAGCAGGAGTTTCCAAGGATAATACTTCAGACCTGCAGTGTTAACTCTTTTCTGCACAGCTGTAGATCCTGAGCTCAGAGGGACAGTTAGTGGCTCACTGGGACCCCACGGCTCTAGAGATGTGACAAGGTACCATGGGGCCCCCATTTCCCTAGAGAGGGAGGGGCAGCTTGTTGTTAGCCATGCTGTCTGGAGCCTTGGAAGAGTGTCCCATGGAGGAGTGCTGTGCCTCCTGGGAATAGCAGGTTATGCCCAAACAAAGACAATCTCTTCTCAAAACCGTCCCTGTCTGTAACATCAGCTGCTCCATTTTCTTCTATTTTGAACCAGAAACTCTCAGGGTTTTATTCTTATAAGTCAAAGAATCTTTTTGAAGGACAGCATGTAAGATTTTTTTTTTTCTTTTTGACTTTTTGGCTTGAAAACTTGAAGGCATCTTTATCGTTGAAACTGAAAGCTTTCCCCCCTCCTGCTAGGATATGCCTTGGCATATTTTCTTCTTATTAGCTCTGTTGAGCATGTGATAATCCCTCTCAATTTCTTATCTCGTATCCTTTTAATATTTTCTTTTCAGTCCTGCCAAGTTTTCTTCTATTAGATCTGTAATTATCAATGCCCATCCTTGGGAATACTGACCATCTGGGGCTGGCTCTCCATGTTCCATCTTGTCATTCATTTCCTAATTCATTTACTTTTTTTATTATTGAAGAATGTGTTTATTCACTTGTAAATGGTTCCCAAACATCCCTCCCCATTAGGGGTGCCACCAGACACTGGAGATTGAAAGATAAGTGACGTATGTTGTTGGTCATTCAGCATCTCGATAGTGAAAAGATATGCAGAGATCTCTAGAGCAAGGAGGGCTTTAATGGAGACCTGTCTGCTGTGCTGGGAAACACGAGGATGGCGGGATTTAGGGTGATGTACAAGCTGTCTGTAGACTATTTTTCTTAAGTTTATCTGTTATTACCAGGTTGGTTCTCTGGAGAGAGTCACATTTTACTTATTCCAACATAGCTTTTGTTTGGTTGGCTGTGGTGTCTGGGCTTTCAAGTTTTGTTTATAAACAGCAGGATTCTGTACTCTGTGTGATGTGTTGATACTAATTTTTCCTGGTTGCTTTCAGGAGTTGCCTTTACAGCTTCTTCTCAGGGATTTACTCTTAAAGGAAAAGTCAGTGGGAGAGGTCATATTTTTCTCCTTCTCCTAAACTTTGGGCTGATGAAGACCCTGTACTGATCCAAAAGCAGAGAGTAGAATAGGTGAGGTAGCTCTGAAATCTCAGGCCCTTTTGCTCACGTAAGTGTGGAGTTTTACCTTTAACGGGGCTATAGAACAAGGCTCTGGAAGCCTGGAGGAGAGGTGCAGAGACGTCATCACTATCTGGTTGCACCAAGGGACTCTACTTGGATGGTAACTGGATGAGAGGTGGCAGCTGCCACTGATACCTGCCCAGGGGCACAGGTGCTCTTAGATGGTCTCCTAGATCCTACAGGTGGCACGGACAAGGTGGGCGGGCAGATCACTGCTGCCAAAGAGGAGGCACAGCTGAGACAGCTCTTGGAGCTGGGGGAGTGGAGTAGCTGAAAGGAAAACACATCATCTGCCTTCCATTCCTGGGAGCCCTTGTTATTCCCTATAACTGCTGTGGCTGCCACCGGTGTTGCTGCTAGAACTCCTTGAGTTAGATGATTTAATAGTAATGATGATCATTAAGGGAAACAGGTTCCTTGTTATTCATCTTATTCTGCCATCTCTTTGGAATTCTTTTCCCGATTTTATCTTCAAATAGAGGCAATCAAAAATTAATTTTTATCACAAAAAATAAAAACCCTCTTAAAATAATTGGAGCCACCAGAGGCTCTGCCTAGTCTAAACAGCAATCCATCCAAAACAGTCATCTCTAATGGTGTTTGGAGGATTGATTAAGGATAAATAGGTAGAGAAAGAGGTGGACTGCCCTCTAGTGAGTACTTAGCACCTATGAGGTGCTAGAATCAAGCTTCTACCTATATTATGTATTTGGTCCACAAAGCAAAGAAGAAATGAAGTAACAGTGTGCCCATCCAGCAAATGACAGAAGTGAAATAAAAATGAACTGGTAGGATCTGATTCAGCAAATGTTAGAAATTTCACTGGTTTCTGATCCACTGTTACTGAAAACATACTTGTCTCTCAAAGGCCAGTTTACCTCTCACTTGCACAGGTGATACAATATCCTTGCCAGAGCTTTTCTCCATTTCCTTCTACTTTGAATCTTCTTTAGGATTTGATGATTTACAGAGGGCATGTAAGGCATGACTTTCATTGGCTGTCTCCTCCTCCTCATCTCCATACTCTGCTATAAAGGGTAAGTCTTGGTTAGGAAGTAGCTCTTTGTCATGGAGGCGCAACATGAGTTGCTGATTTTTAACTTCCATTTTAATTACTTACCTTTTTTATTAGCTTGCTTTCCCACGCATTAGCACTGTGAGATACGTCATTTCAAGACATTATTTGGTAACTATAGGGAAGAAAACATCTTTGCTGAGCCCGGCTCTGAAGATCACACCGATTGTCTTCTATCCTTGTTTACCTGAACTCTCCCAGCTGCAGTGGGCAAAATGCCCTGCGGACAAGAGTATTTTCACAGGGCACTGATGATGTATGATGATGAGCCAAAACAACATCCCTAGCTCTAGGTTTGTTTATTTGCCATTTTGCTTTCCTTTTCACTGTTCATTGAATGATGATGTTAGTCTCCCTGATAGGGAGAAGTAGAGAAAAATGCCATGGGGACAGGTGTATTAAGAGGACTAATTTGTTAAGCCTTAATCACACAGTTTTCAGTATTCATTCATCCCACAGCTCATAACTGGGGGCCACCTGTTTGTACTCGAGGTTACAGCACTAGTTCTTCATCTCGTTTTTTTAAATGTTATAAATCCATTTTAGCTTCCAATGTCGGCAACAGGCAGCATCCCACTTTTCAAGGTGTTTGTGATTACCTTGACACTAATATATGGGCCCTAAATTAAGAAAGCCCAGGTTGGATAAATTCTAATATCGCTTCTAGTTCTTAGCTTCTATGATTCCTTTTTAATTTTAATTATGCAGATATGTTATGAGATTTCTAAGGAGGCAGTTTAAAAAAAAGCTACTCTTCTCTCCATCTCTGCTATTTTATTCAACGCTAAAACCCCAGCCTCTTCAACTGGACTCTAATAACTGGAGTAAAGTGACCAACTTCAATACGTCAAATTTAAGATGCGGGTTTAATAATGCAAGGAAGGCACAAAGGGGCCAAGGTCTTTCTTGGAAAAAGGCCTAAGGGGAAGAAGCAAGGATCACACGCACCTGTGCAGCGGAGGGGTGTGGGGGTGGGAGCCACTCCGCGGAAAGCTGTTCTCTCTGCAATCACAGTCTTTTCCACTCACAGCCAAGTGCCCCTCATTAGGTGCGTAGGAGTAAAAAAAGCAATGAAACCCTAATTAAGGAGCTACTGGCTTTTTCAAGTACAGCAACACGGGCCTAGCCTGCTGCCATTTCAGACCTAACGCAGACTGTTCATGGAGAGAGGTGCGTGTCCCTCAACTTTTAATTCCCAGCCTAAATGTGCCCCGATGGGTACCCTCTCCTCCACTTCTGCCTCAGCCTATTGAGAGGAAACTTCTAATTACTTGGGAGAGTACTGAAGGCCTGCGGAGGTGAGTCTGGGCAGGTGGGGGCTCCCTCAGGTACTGGCCTATCCAGGGCCTGTTTAATTGAAGAGCCCACGTGCTCACTCATGCCAAGGAGCAAGTCTCCGGAGAAAGGAACAGAAGAGAAAATTTTTCCTTCAAACCAATTGATTCTTCAACAACAACATGAAAATTGAAGCTGAAACATCCCTGGCACTCCAGCATATGAAAGGCCCCAATGAGAACTCTGGAGAAGATAGGAGGTACCTGCTAATGAGAAGAGTTTTAAAACCATTGCAGGCCTGAATTTTTAGTATTTAAAAAAAAAAAAAAACTAGAATGACAATTTTTAAAACGAGGGGAAGATAGAAAGGTTGAAGTTTTTTAAAGAAAAAATTTCTTGCTGAGACAAACTGTCAAATTTTTCATTATATCCATTTCAAGGCAGGCATTTATTACCTTTCCAGTGACTATATATCTTCTGTAATGCTCTTACTGGGGTTTGCCTCTTAATTACCTGCAGAATTTGCATTTAAACCGAGTTAAAGGATTCCATCTACTCTTTGGCTTCCCACAGTTGTTTCCATGGTAACCACAGGGGTCTCCTGGTGGCTGGCTGGGTGGGAATGTCTGATGCAGGCCTGGAAGCATCTCCCTGCCCGCCCATTGTTGGTCATCTCCTTCAGTTACCGGAAGAAAGTGAGTGAAAGCATCAAAGCATCCACTGACCTCTGTTGGATTGCTCTGGAAACTACTCTGAGCAGCCAGGATTTCCTTTCTTTGCGGAGCCCTTCAGGATGGGAGTCTGGGGCTGATTTCTCCTGATTCACACCCGCTCAGACTGCTCCCCTGGACAACAGGTGCATGAACTCAGTGGGCCTCCTTCCAGTCCCCTCTCTTGATCTCAGGGCCTTCAGCACAGTTCCTGAGTCTGGACAACTCCTTGCCTAGAGAAAGTGCATGAGTGGACATGTCCCAGTGGAAAAGCAGCTTGTCCTCTTCCAGTGGGAAGGGACACCAAAGCATGATTATTAGAGACACCTGCAGCAAGAGGTCACTGCAGCAAAGTGCAAATTGCACCGAGGTAATGGTACAAAGCACCAGAACCCCAGACGCAGCTGTGCAGCCCTGGACAAAGCTGGCTCAGCCCTCCCAAGCTGAACAAGAATGAAAAGGAAAGTGCTTCCATACCCGGTGATTTTCCTACATCCCTTTGGCACTGAAGACCCATGTGTCAAAGGTCAGTTTTTCCTAAAAAAAGGCATAGACTGAAAACAAAGGTGCAGCATAATTATTCTGAAAAAGTGAAATTTGATTGGCCTTGTACACACCAGAAAGGAGGCACACAGAACTTTTACCCATGGCAGGGGGAGATGTGGGTGGCAAGAAAGAAATTGCAGAGCTCCCCATGTGGTTTCAACCCTCGGATCTCCCCAAAACCTCAATGGGAACACGCTCGCACCTCAGAGGACCAGCACGTAGACCTTAACCTCTCCCTTAATCCTCTCTGCTGACCATCCCTGGGGTGAGGCGGAGGAAAAATACACTATGGAGCCTCCAATATGCTTATTACATACCACCTCGTAAGGGAAGAAGAAGTTATCCGGGGGCAGTAAGAGACTCCCAAATAATATGGGCAATACTTAGTGGCTAAAGCCCAGAATTCTAACTAAATTCTGCTTGATTACACTGACAGTCAACTCTCTGTGAAACCAAATTTCAGAAAGTAAGAGTGTGAGGGGTGCCAAGTCTGGTGTCTCAATATTTATTAAAATAATCTCCTTTGTTGGATCAGAACACTTAATCCCCAAGATGGGCATGTAATTACGTCGCTTCTTACCATGCACGGTTTTGTTTTATCTCATTGGATGCTATAGTAAACTTATTTCAACCATTTCTATTGCCCATTTATTTGTGCTTCAGTCTGAATGTCGGCGGCCCAGGGAGGTATTGTGTGTCTACTCAGCGAGATTCCCCCACGGGCTCCTGGCTGAATTCCCAGATAGAGATAGGATCCCTGCACTCATCTGGTCCTGTTTTCATTGGGTTCAGAGGGGATAGCAAAATGATACGTACCTGTCTTCCAGGGCCTGCGAGGGCAGTGATGATGAAGGGCCACTTCGGAGAATGGCTGAGCATGGGGCGGTTTGGGGGCCTCCGGGCCCTAGTGGGCGTGAGTCTGTGATGCCTCACAGAAACTGTGAATTAAACCATAGACTTGGATCTGCCAGTTCCATTTCTTCTCTCTTCATGTAGCTACTTGGATATAAAGCTTTTGCCAGGGTTCTCTGCTCACTAAGCTTTAGGCTTCTGTGTTCTCAAGCCTGACCTTAATGGCTTCCATTTTGGTTCTGCTCTAAAGGGATTTGAAACAATGTAAGCTTATTGAAGACTGGCAGATACAGCCAGAGGCTAGCATCTTGCAGTGTACTTTTTTCTCATGGAGTCATTTAAGTCCCTAGCCTCTGTTGGGACGTAACCCGAGTCCCAGGATCTAAGTGAATTTATGTATGATTCACGTCTGCATGATAGGAAAGGACAAACTTCCAGCCAGTTAACAGAGCCATTGTCAGGGTCTTACAGTGGCACAGTCAATTCCACGTTAGGGTTTGTAACTTTTAATAGCCCCCGCTTGATTCCAATTACTTTAATGGTTCTTTTTTTGTTGATGCAATTAAGAGAAATCAAACTCAAAAAAATCTTTTTAAAAAAAAGACAAAAAGGGAAAGCAATTTATTGGTTCATGTAACCAGAAATGCCAGGGAAGAGCTGACTCTTAAGAGTGACTGGACCCACAGGCTCAAATGAGGTCATTTGGAACAAATGGCTCCTTATCTCCCAGCTCTGCTTTCCTGCTGGCTCTTGCTGCTGATGTACCAGGCAGGCTGTCCGTTCTAGGGGGTGAGATGGAGGTGCGGTTATAAGCCTACAGAGTACCTGTCTCCTCAGAGCAACAGAAAGAAGAAAGCAGGGTCTATCACTGAACGTTTTGGTTTTGCTACTCATTGGATGGTGTTAGTCGTGTATTCATACTGAATCCAATTATTATGTCCAAAGATGTGAAGAGCAATGGCTAGTTCAGGGTTGGTCTGTCTGACTGTCTCCTGCGTGTAAGCTGGGAATGGTATAATCCAAGCTACAAGGGCAAGAAAAATTAGTGTGCCTAAAAAGAGATACTACTCCAGTTTTATTTATCTTTATCATCCTTATGGGGAAAACTTTTCCTTACCCAAATGAGGCAATGATGGTAAGCATAATAATATTGCCCTACTATACAGTGAATCGATCATGATTTGAACTCCTGTCTTTTTCCAAAGTCCATGTTCAGGATAATAAATTCTCACACTCTGTTTTCCTCCTTGATATGTTGTGGGGCTGGGACTTAGAAATCTTTAAATTTAGTTCCTCAGTGTGCACTGCTTTTTAATATTCTGAAGCTGCATAATGATGATCGTACTTCTTTTACTTGCTATTATGTAAATCGTATTAAGTAAAAGAAGTACGTGCCGTGTTCCTTTCCATTATTTTCTCACTTAAGGTAAGTATGGATGTCCCCATTTCTTTGAAGCTAAGAAAGATGAAGATGTTGTAGTTCCTAACATCTTATCATCTTATTGAACTAATATTTATATAACATCACACTTCCCCATTCATATGGTGAAACCCTAATCTCTAGTTTGGCTGTACTAGGAGATGGGCTTCTAAAGGAGTGATTGAGGTTAAATAAGGTTATAAAGGTGAGACCTTAGTCCACATTGACTGGACTGAGAGGATCAGTGTTCTCAAAAGAAGAGACACCAGAAATCCCTCCTAACCCCAACCCCACTCCTACACCTCCCCATACCCCCAGCCTTTCAGCATGTGAGAAAATAGAATAGTGAGAAGGCAAGTCAGAAACCAGTTGCTCCTGGACCTTTATCTGGGACCTCTAGTTTATGTACTGTGAGCAATAAATTTCTGTTGTTTAGGCCAAGAACTCTGTGATATTCCATTATAGCAGGCCGGCCTAATACAGTGGGCACCCAGAAGTGAGTGGGAGAGCCAGGATTAGAAACTGAGTCTCCTTTCTGAGAGTCAGAGTCTCTCAACCTCCCTCAATTCCATTTTTATAGGTTCATTTTTCTTTTGCCAAACACAGACCCCCTGAGGAGGAGAGTGAAACCCTAAGTATCCATGTAGCAGAACCTTTTATTGGTCCTGATGGGAAAAGTCATGTGAAATCATCTAGAAGTAAATAGATGAAGACCTATCAAGGTTTGAAAACCACTACATTAACTGAGAAACCACATTTGCTATTACGGCAAGAACTCCAGGTCCCACTAGGCATCACTCTTGGCCATAATTTGTTCTTGTTTTTCAGAAGGATTTCTATAGTACTTTAGGGAAGAGAATCGATTAGCCTCTTGCTTGTTTTAGGGACATGTCTCTTTTGCAGTTCTCCCATTGTCCATGCCTTAGGTAGAAGAGATGCCAGTCTGACTGGTCTGATCCTGAGACGGTGATTGGTTACATTCACCAGTGTGTGATGTCACTGATGCCCAAGTGCACAGCATCGCAACAAGGCTTGGGAATGAGCTGTGAGAAAGGGTTTCTTGAGCGCACACCAATAGAGCACACATCGTCTGCAGGGAACTTAAAAACAATCCTAAAATCAACTATAAGTGGGTTTGCTTTTTATTACCATGATGCTCTGGCAATTTAAAGCCTAATGTCAGTGACAAAAGCCTGTCCCCGTAGAAGTACCTACTCCTATCCATCCCACTGTTTATAGGCCACTGCAGGCAGGTTACAATAGATGGAGAGGCCGGGGGAGTTGGATAGAAATTCCAGATGCAAAGCATTTCCTGAAGCTAAACCTGCTCTCTTCCCACCTGCCAGCCCCGCCCCAGCCTGCCCACAGGTGTTCTGAAGAAGCACACTCAGTGGGGAGATTTCTACTGATCTATAATTGAAAACTGTCTGAGCTCCCTTTGGGGTGTTTTCCTCTCCCAAGCAACTACCAGCCAGAACGAGCTCCGAAGTGAGATCCCCGGGGCAGTGTAATGACCCAGACTGTAAATGCAATTATTCCCACGGCAGCACTGAGAAATAAGAGGGAAGGAGAGAGAGGGGCTCCCAGTCAGGTATGGCTGGAGACTGAGCAGGTGGGTCGGGGTGTGGATGGTCCTGTCCGTGGGGAGAGAGAGGGTTGGAAAGGTGTGAACCCTCTGCAACCCAGCTAGCACCCCCTGGATAAACCACACTTTCACCACTAACTTCTTTTTTTCTCTCCAATCAGTCCTTATTTGGGTCTACACTGAAGATTTCTAGTCCTATTCAGTTTTAGAGAAAGGCCAACTTGCTTAGGAAAAAAGGTGGAGAATAGTGTTGGAGCCTTCAGAGAAAACATCTCTGGCCTTTGTGCCCTGGTGCACTGTCCAGAGCATTATCTGTCTTTGGCAAATTTTATTCCTTATGAAATTTTCTCAACTGCATGGCCTGTGACAACGACTTTCCCTCTTGTGACATACACCAAGGGGTTAAAGGTTAATATCCTTAAATAGACTCAGAAATTATGCCTGACCCTGAGGACAAAGGGCCCATTCTTTGGCAGAGAGATAAGCAGCTGGGTACCAAGCAAGGAAAGGAGCTAGAGGGACAGGCATCTAAGTGGGAGGTTTGCAAGGCTTGCTGTGGGGACCTTTCCCTGACCTTGGGATGTCATTGTCCTGAGCATTAGGGATCATCTCTGCAGGGTACCCTTAATCTCCAAGCTATGGTGTTTTTCCTGAAATACCTATTGATCTTCAGACATCACTGGTGTCATGGCCGGCCCCTACTCCAGGGCTGGATCTGAGATCAATCCCAGGGTGAGTGTGTGATCAAAGATAGGGAACACTTTGTCTACACCACCTGTCAAAGCATGCAAAGCTGTGTTTATGAAACATCTCTGTAGACAATTCTGTTGTGGCATTCATGACCTCCTGTGCAGCATCAGGCATGAGAAGCATCTGCCTGTGCTGCTGGTGTCCCTGTAATGAGAATCTCCCATGGAACAGCCCCTCCACCTACTGCCAACTCTGCACAGGTATCACCTAAGATCTGTCTCTGCCTCTGTGACTGGGGTGGATTTCTGCTATGGAACATCTGCATACTCCATTTATCTTTTAGGATTTCTCAGGGAACCACAGCGCCCTTATAATAAGGCAATTGTCATTGCCTGGCACTAGAGCTGCCAGTCAGGTTGGAGGGCTTCTGAGCAAACCCACAGACAGCAGACAGCAGCATCTGAGGGGCCAAGCAGAAGGCAGAGTTCAACTTGGGTTGCATTATCCATACTGTATAAAAAGAATGCTTTGAAAATCTGCTTTATACCTGTATCAGTTTTCTCAGGCTTGTTTCTTAGGCCTTAACAAAACACCACAGGTTGGGCAGCCTCAACACCAGGAAATTTTTTGCTCACAAGTCTGGAGGCTGGGAGTGCAAGGACAAAGTGTGAGCAGGTTGGTTTCCTCTGAGGCCTCTCTCCGGTGCACGCAGATGGCCTCTTTCTCACCATGACTTCACCTACTCTTGCCTCTGTGATCACACATCCTGGATGTCTCTCTGCATCTCCAAATTCTTCCACGTATAAGAGTACCAGTGATATTAAATTAGTGCCCACGCTAACAGTCTCATTTTGCCTAAATGACCTTTTTAAAAGTTATTAATTCTTGTACCTCATAAATGCATTAATGTACACAGTTATGATTTAATAAAAAAAAAGTAATATCTCCAAATATAGTCACATTCTAAGGGACCAGGGGTTAGGGCTTCAGCATATAAATTTGGGAAGACACAATTCATCCCACATCTATCTTATTTCCATGCTTCACCAATGCTAAACAATTTCAATAATAATCCCTCCTCCCGGTCTTATTGTGATCTAAGTTATAAACGATTGCTCCAGCTGTTACTGAATTTTGCTACTTATCCTTCAATAAACATTATATTTAACAACATTGACTTTAATTAGAGAAACACCAGTTATCCATTTGGCCCCAGGCACGCCATAGACTCAGCCTCACATTGTCATCTTGAGAGAAAGTTTTGAAAAGTCTGGAGTCATTTGAGCTCATTTCTGGCACAGTCCATGTAGCCCAGCCGTGTGCTATTCTGAGCACCTCTGATTAAATAGTAGATTAGAAATTAATAGTAATTAACAAAGAGCCTTTGTTCTTGGTTACTTCTGATGCAGTTTATTTTTAAATTTTGAAATAGAGAGACAGTTCTTTTATATTTATTCTAAAACCTGGAAGTGGCTCGGCGCCTGTGGCTCAAGCAGCTAAGGCACCAGCCACATACACCTAAGGTGGCAGGTTCGAATCCAGCCTGGGCCCACCAAACAACAATGATGGCTGCAACAACAAAAAAAAAAAAATAGCCAGGCGTTGTGGCGGGCGCCTGTGGTCCCAGCTACTTGGGAGGCGGAGGCAGGAGACTCGCTAGAGCCCAGGAGTTGGAGGTTGCTGTGAGCTGTGATGCCACAGCACTCTACCCAGGGGGGCAGTTTGAGGCTCTGTCTCAAAAATTAAAATAAAAATAAAAACCCAGAAGTAACTGATATTCACATAGTAAATTTTCACTGTCCATGGTTAGTTTTCTAAATTTCTGGTCATGACTATGATTATGATTGATACTGGAAATTTTTTTGTTAGATGGAGGATGGGAATGTTAAAAATAATATCACTGACTGCATGGTCATCTTTAGCTCTAGGGAAGCAGTAACACTGGTGCTTTAGAGGGACAAGTGAGGGGAACACCCTCGGGTAGGTCCAGGTTAAAATGCAGGCAGCTAATCAGGTGCACCCTTTATACACACACAGTGTACAGTGTGATAGATGGGATCTTAGCACCAGGCCCAAGACACAAGTCCACTGCTGTGAGGCCAGGCATAGGACCATAAGGACTACAAAGGGACTTTGTTCTCTACATGGTCACAGAGAGGAATTGAAGCTGCTGATCTCCCCTCAGGGAAGCTGGAGCCCACGGGTCCACACTGGGACCAGGAGTCAACCTCTGCATTGCAAGGAGGATCAATTAGGATTATGAACACCCTTTCCATCCTTAATGTAGCCAAATCCTTCCTAGACTTCTGCGACCAACCGCTGAGAACGCTGCCAAGCTGGGGTCACACACATAGAATGGGGACAGGTCTTCACCCTCAGGAAGCTTGGTATGCTGGGAAAATCAGAAATGTAAACAGATACAACTCACCTATGGCCAAATTTCTCTTCCCCTGGCAGAGAGAAAGAGAATGTGTGTAGTTTTGACAGAATATCTGTCACCCAGAAATTCCAAAATCCAGAAGGCAAACATCTCTGAGTGTCTAGCAGGGAGTCCTATTCCTCAATTCTAAACAAGTCTGGAGTCTCCAGATTGGATGAACCAAAGCTGGTGCTGGAAATGGTCCTTTAGATATTGGAAAGAGAGTGAAGAGGTAGGGAGAGGAGTTCCCGGGAGATGATGGAGGATCCCTATGTTGAAGAGTGATCATGTATAGTAGCAGGAGTTCAGGCCCTTCCCCCCGGAGTGGGTAGATGGTTCATATGCACCAGTTGCTGGTGTCAGAAGACCAGCTGCTTCCTCTGGTCCAGGAGGAAGTGGGTTACATCTGTTGGGCACACAAAAAGGAAAGGGGGAAACACAGAAAGGAGCACACAGGAAGCTTCCTGGGGGGATGGTTCTACAAATGAGCAGTTAAGGATGTTGAATTTTAATGTAGACAAGGGCAGGGAAAAGTTACAAGTATTACAGGAAGAAGCATTCAAAAAGTAAGGTGATGACATGCGTCTGACTTGCAGAGAACTTCACGCATCCCTGGTGTGCAGGGTACATGCCCATAAATGCAAATGGAAACACAAGGTTGGGGTCAGCTCTGGAGGGGCATGACTGAAAGAGGGGGAGCCCGGGCTTCGATGTCAGTCAGTGTCGGAACTCTGCATTCTAGGTCAGTCCCCAGGGAGGGTGACTCAGGGCCCTGCCACCTGACTGCCCTGGGAATTGGGGCAGGACAGCTCCTGCAGGTGGAGAGATGAGAGGCACAGTGGGAGGAAGCAAGGCAGGGAGGCAGGCTTCTGTAATCGCCTCTGTGGGGTGTATCCTATGAAACCAGAAGGCAGCTTGTTAAAATTCAGGTTGAATTAAGCTGAAGGCGTTATCTCCTCTCTGTCCTCTGATCTGGGGTTAACATCCTTCAATTACTGCAAGAGATAAGAAAAAGCCCAAGTGAGCAAGAAGCAGGAGGAGGTCCGGACTCTTCACCTCACTAAGAAGAAAATGTGGGGGGAAGGAGTCCAGCCTTAGGGAAGTGGATTCACTCCTGAGCAAATTAAAATCAACAAATTGGCCAAACTCAAGGATGTGCTCATTATGTCTGCGTGAGACAGGGATTCTCAGGAACCAGAGCATTTACCAACAACCTCCAGAGATCAGCCAGGTCACCTCTTCCTACTGAAAACTTTCACTTAAAATTGACGTCTTTTTAAAAATAACTTTTTTCTTAATTTTCAAGATATATGGGCACTGTAGAATCTTTGCAAAATAGGGAAAAAATAAATCACTTATAAATAATATCCAACTTATCAACTACCAATGTGAAGATCTGGAACTAAGATAGACCCTGAGTTTAAGGAAACAAAAGTTACCTGGTTTGGGAATGGGGAAACCAGGAGAAGACTGTCCCAGGCAGAGACAATAACCAGGCTTTGTGGAAGGGAAGTTGGTCTGTAGGAGGCACCGGGGAGAAGGGACAGGGCAGAAACAGAGAATTAAGAAGTCAAGTTAGATGAAGAGGACAGGGCCTTGTAAGCCATAGGAGGATTTTTATTTTTATTTATTTGTGTATTTATTTTGAGGCAGAATGTTACTCTGTCACCCTGGCTAGAGTGCTATAGTGTCCTAGTTCATAGCCACCTCAAATTCTTGGGCTCAAACGATTCTCTTATCTCAGCCTTCCAAGGAGCTCGGACTACAGGTGCCTGCCATAATTCCTGGCTAATATTTCTATTTTTACTAGAGACAAGACAGGGTCTCTCTCTGTCTCAGGCTGGTCTCAAACTCCTGAGGTCAAGCAATCTAACTGCCTTAGCTTCCCAGAGTGCTGGGATTACAGGCATGAGCCACCATGCCTGTCCCAGAATCTTTATTTTAGATAAAGCAGGAAGCCACGAATGGATTTTAAGTAAGAGAATGTGCTACTTAATCTTACGATTTTTTACAAAACATCCCTTTAACTGGTGTGTGGAAGACACATTGTAAGGGGACAACTCTGAAGCAGAGAGAACAATTTGGAAGCTACTGCAATAATCCAGCTGACATGCAATGATAGCTAGGCTGGGCTGGTTGCGTCAGAGACAGAAACATACCAACATCTAAGATATACTTTGGACATAAACCAACTGTCTATGATAAAGGTTGGATATGGGAGATGAGTTATATCTCCAAGATTTTAATAAAGGGGGTGATATTTACTTATATGGATCAGGCTGGGAGAAGACTAATTTTGAACTGCTTCCTGTGGAGGGGAAGTAGATGTAGGGTAATCAAGAGACTCATTTGGGGTTTGGGCATGTGTTGTTTGAGCTGCTGGGAAGCAGCCAAGTGGAAGTTTTGAGTAGGTGATGAGATTTGCTCCCCTGGAGCTCAGAGGAGAGGTCTACACTGGAGGTACAAAGGTGAAACCTTTACCTCAGTGCTAGGGTTGGCCCTAGATTTGGAGAACAGGGTACATACAAGGTCAGAGGAGAGACCCCAGGAGGGGTTCTGCAATCTGGTAGAGAAGGGAAAGTCCATGAAAGGAATAGAAATAGGAACAGTCATCTGGATTGTTCTTGGGAACATGGTTTCACAGAGGTAGAAAGAGGAAAGTACCTGGTCTTTCCAGCAAATACATATCCTAAACCTTAAAGGTTAATGTCTGCACAATAATTTATTGGGTAGATGTACCATAAATTATTGAAATCCTTGACCCCCCCCCCCCCGTGGGATTAGAGGATACTTAAAATGTTTACAACCTTTTTGCAGAAGAGATGAGCAACGTAACAGTATGTATTTGGGCATATACATGATGAATTTTGATGATGGATTTTTAGAAGCAGGATTATAGTGTAAAAATTAATAAAGACTTTAACACCTAATGTATGATATCTTTTCTACTGTTTATGAAGACACTGGGGAAATTAAATGCCATTGATAACATTTTCCACTGATAACACGATCATAGTCTAACAAAGCCAATTAAGAAAGTGCCCCCAAAACACACATTAAATATCTATTGTTGTACGATAGGTTTAGAACTCCTGCCTTTCAGGTACAGTGCTGAGATGCAGGGAGCTCCCTGATTCCCCAGGTTACCTATTGTATAATCAACATGTGAAGATTTGAACCAATGTTTGCCCCCACTTTATTTCTTTAGCTCACCTAGATTTCTTTAACAATTTCTTTCTTCTTTTTTCTTTTTTTTTTAAATATAAAATCATAAACACATAGATCGTGTATACATTAATGCATGTATAGGGAACAATGTGCTGAGTTCATATAGAATTAGGAGTGTTTATATCACACTAGTTAATATAAATCTCATCTCGTTTACTTATTGTGTTAAGATATTTATACTCTACACTTAATAAATCCGACAAGTACCCTTGCATTATGCACCATAGGTGTGATCAATTTCTTTCTACCATTTTTTCTTTATCCATTCCAAATACTGCACTGTCTCTTTCCATCGTGCACAGACTCACACTTCAGTGTCTTCTTTTCAAGATTGGACAGCTCCTTCTTTTCATCCTTATTAATCTCCTGTCCTCACCTACTTTTACCAATGGCTGCAATTCTCACCAGTTCCTCCACTGAGTCCATTTTCTGCATGCATCTTAAACCAACATTGCTCAAAAGGGAGATCTTAAGGGCCCCCAAACCACATTGATTCACCTCTGAAAGGCTTTATCAATAGTGGGAATGAATACATGCTTACTGAAACTAATCAATGCACATCTTACAGATAAATAAATAGAATAGCTATAACGTAATAACATTAATTCCTTTACCGCACCATGCTCTGTGTTAATCAGTTTGCATAGGCATATAAATACTAATCCCAGTGTTAGCATGAATACAAGTGATATCTCTATTTTAAGATCAATGACATCAACTCTGCACTATTAAAACCTTTTCATTTTGCTTGAGAAAAGTTAGAGAAGTATATTATCTGAGGTATCACTGGCTATCTAGGGACAGAATTTAACTCACTCCTGCCTGACGTTGCAATCCATGTTTTGTGGTTACACAAACTTATCTGCATGCACACCGCTCATAGACTTACTATTCAAATGTGAAAATGAAAGAAATCTTGCATTTTTAATTTATAAAGGCTCATTGAACATCCTCTGATGATTGAGATGAAAGTATAGCAAAATGCCTCCTTGCCTATAACAGAAACTGAGAGATGACAGAAGGGACTACTTCAAACCAACACTTGGAAATGAACGGCTACGGCAGCCCCACGGTGGCTATTGCCTCAGGGAGAGTACATCCAGATCCACCCAGAATAACTCTTCTCTTTCATATCTGTGTCACGGGGTCCTATACCTCACCCTCCCTTTTAGAAATTTAAAATCCTGGGGTACTTTCAAAGAGAAAATTAGCAATATCTTGTAGGATCAATAGTCTTAACTTCTGCATGAAAATCAGTAGGCATTGTTCTGGCTACTGCCTATGAGAGTGCTCATGGTTGCAGTGGGGGGACTCTGAAATCAGCACCTCCCTACAGGTGAAGCACAGTGCTTTCCCTAAAGCAGCCAGTGTGCTGTGGTACAGTGGTGTGCTGTGGGAGGATCTTAGGTCTGCTGTGAAACTTTTTAAAGATCATTAATAAAATTACTTTTGAAAGAAGTTCAAAACACAGTAAGTATATTCCTTCTCTTACTTTTCTTTTTTGATCAACATAATTTAAGTGCACTGTGGAAGTTTAACTATAGGTTTTAATGTGCTGTGAGATTTAAAAAAAAAAGGTTGAAAAGCACTGCTGTAAAGGCAACTGAAGCCAAGCTCAGCAGGTGCTTCCATGATGCTCATTCAAATGAGGCCCAGTTACTTCTGGACACTGATTGGGGTTTTCATCAGTGCTATCCACAGATAGCCACTTCTCTCCTCTCTCTAGAATATATAGGATGACTCCTCTGGACCTCTGAGGCTGGGTGGGCTATATGAACATAGGACAAAATAAGAAATTTTTTGTGTCTTTGTTTTTGTTTTATAAGACAGAGGCTAGCTCTGTCCCTGGCCTAGAATGCAGTGGCATCATCACACTTCACAGCAACCTCAAACTCCTGTGCTCAAGTGATGATCCTCCTGCCTCAGTCTCCGGAATAGCTGGAACTACAGGTGCACGATACCACACCCAGCTAATTTTTCTATTTTTTGTAGTGATGGGGGTCTCACTACCTTGCTCAGACAGGCTGATCTTAAACTCTTGGCCTCAAGTGATCTTCTTGTCTCAGCCTCCAAAGGTCTGAGATTATAAGGATGAGCCACCACACCTGGCTGTCCAGTGAGTTTTGTTCAGATGGGATACATGTCTTCTTGCCTAGTGCATTTAATTCCCAGTGTGAGAACAGTGATTTCTCTTCCTCTGATGGAGCAACTGAAATCATTCATTACTACTGTGTTACCCCAGGTCTCTTAAGACCTGGTATAAACAGAGTCCTGCCAAGGACCCTATGGGCATGTGCAAGAACTAAGCCTTTGGGGTTTGGGGCTCTTTGTTACTGCAGCGTGTCATCAGTTGTTCTGACTGATTCACTGTTTACTCTTCTGCCTTTTTGTCTCTGTCAGATCCAGACACCTCAACTCTGCCTTTGCCAACCTCTGCTCCACATCAGGTTCCTGTTAGCTTCTCTTCTCTTTATCACTAGGGGACCTTGGGGGACATGTGGCTGGAGCTGGGAGCCATATTCTGCCTCAACATGCCCTTTTTCTTTTTTTTTTTTCCTCTGTGCTATAAGGATTAGACTTTTGAAACTACAACTAATGTTCTATACTGTATGATAGGAAAGATAACCAAATGAAATAAAATTAGATTTTCAAAAAACAAAAACAAAAAGGTTCTGATAACCCTGCTATGAAGCTTAACTGGGTAAGTGCAGGGAATAAAAAATTGTATCAGGAAAATAGAAGCACACTGTTTAATATATTAAAATGCTATTCTGGCTCAGCCATATCATCTCAGGCCATTGTATACAACATTATTAAACTGTGCTTTTGTGTGGTGCCTTTTGATAAATTGAAGGGCACCATAAGAAATAGCCATGTGGAACCTGTCACTGTGAGTGCTGTCAGAAGGTTGCTGAGGACACTGTTTATTTGTTCACTCATGGTCTTCCATATGACAATACCTAGGAAAAACTCTCAGCACTAAGAAGAGATGTAATTTTGATCAATTATTTTATTTTTTATCTTATTGACACTGTCAGCTATGCATGTAATTAGTCCACATTCTACTTACCCATTAATCAATAAAGCCATCATCAATCAAGCAAAACCTAGTAGTAAGATTAGACTTGCCTATGCCTGTCCCACAGTGGATCATCTTTTTGAGCAAGAACTCTCAAGTCTTCAAGTTTTTCCTTGGAGGAAGGGTACTGTCAAATTTGACCTTGATCCTTCCTCTCTGGAGCTCAAAAGCATTAATAGAGGCTGCTGTGTCTGAGGCTCAAGGTCTAAGTGTTCTTTACTAGACTGAGGGAGAAACCGCAGAATTAATAAACCATGTGTTTATGAAACTATCTCTGGAAATCTAACATCTTTTTGTATCAGATACCTGGCTCTAGTAAGAGTAATCAAACCACGGAGCACCCAGGATTCACTTCTTTAACTCTTGCATCTACAGTTTAGGTGTGGTGGCTTTGTCAGCTTGGTTATGCTAAAACACACTTGTAAGAATGTTTCTGATTAGGGTAGGCCACAGGGAGATTCTTGGAAGATCTGGAGGCAGAGAGGAAGCACTGGACTTCTTGGAGCTCCGACACTCACTAACCATCTGATTTTCTGACTTACCTGTGGGAGTGAGGCTGCAGCTGGGCTCACACCTGCTCCACCTTCCCTGGTTCCTCTTTCAGCATCTTTGACTCCTGGACCAGATGCGTGTTTAGTTCTGGAATTGGAGGTCCCACATTCTGCAGGATTTTCACACCACCAGGGTTCTGCTTCTCTGACTGAGCCCTGGCTGGGACACTGGGATTCACACAGTACAAGATAAGGAGTCTGTATAGCATGGCTGCAGTAAGAGCCTCTTCTAAATCCTCCTTGGGAAGCTTCATCCCCGGAATATTCTATTTCTGTGAAACGTGATGTTCCAAATGTGATGTTTCACATCTCCTTGACGACCTTGCCTGCTAGTGAATAGATTCGCATGCATCTAATCATTCAGCAAATAGGTACTGAGCATCTGATATCTAATATATCTCAGTCATTTATCAGACTCTGTGAATACAAAGATGAATGATGTGGGTGGAAACAGTCTACAGATAATTGTGAAAACGTGGTGGAGGAGAAAAAGCGATGCAAGTGTTCATGAGAGGGAGTGGAAGAGTCTGACAGCTACTTCCAAGAAAGACCTGAAACCAGGGAAGACTTACAGGGAGACACGCAATTCTGGGCTTTAAGTGAAAAGTTCATCAGGCATTAATATTCTTTGAAGCAAAAGAAAAACTCAGCAGGGCAAGAAGAACAGGTTAAATGAAGTAAAGGATATGCGTGTAGCACTGGGGGCAAGGTGACAGAAGATGCTAATTCTCTTTTATACATACAGGTTATCAAATGGTGGCAGGATGCCCAGATGCAGGTGTCCAAGAAAACACTGTCTATTTTGACCTAGAGTATGTGGAGGGAGTTCCAGGGTAGGGGGTAGATTAGGAAGCATAGAACACAAAGGTGGGAGACGGAGCCCGGGCAAGAACTTTAATCTGCAGCTTGCTTCAGTCTCTGTCTCTGCTCACTGCAGCAGGAACCAAAAGAACCAAAAAAGAAAATGTGTGTGTAGTTTTTTCCCAGCTCAGAGAACCCGTGATCCTCCTATTCATTATGGGCTTCAACTCTCCTATTCCATATTCCATTAGCTTTGTGTCTTGGTTCATGCTTCTCATCTCATGCTTTCTGGATAGTCCTCCCTAGACAGACTGTCTTCTGTGCATTTCATCCAGTGATTACATAGCATCATTCGGTACTCTGGTCTTTGGACTCCACGTGCTGCACCTGCAGGGAAGTAGCTCAGGCTCCAGGGATTTGGCCTTGGCAGTGATTCTTCTACTTTCTGCTCCCATTTTGAATCCATTTGTGTATCTTATTAATGCCACCTCCACGTGTGGTCAGCTGCCCTGAGTACCTTTGCCACTACCCCGGCCTAAGCTGTCATCATATTTTGCTGGGACACCAGTGTGGCCTTCTTATTGTTGCCTTTGCTTCTAAACTCAGGCCCATTTAGAATTCATTCATTACCTACCCAGCAGCAAGAGTGATCTCATTAAAAAATAAATCTGACCATTTCCTTCTCCTGTGCATTTAGTGGCTTTCATTACAGGTCATCTAAATTCAATTATTTCCTGTGGCAGGGAAGGTCTTGCATGATATTGATCCAGGATGCTTCTAGAAAGCCGAGGTGTGTCCCTTCTACCCTGGAGCAGCACCTGCTTTTCTTTAGAACATGCTAAGGTCTTCCTCACCTCAGTTTATCCCATTTATTGATGGCCCCATGTAAAATCTCTTATGTCCTTGAAAATCTTCTTTTCATATTCACATCTCGGCTTAAATGTCTTTTCCCCAGGAAAAAATTGTTTTTTTAGCCACCCAATCCAAAGAAATCTGAGCTGCTATGGCAGAATACCATATACGGGGTGGCTTCAACAACAGAAATTCATTTCTTATAGCTCTGGAGGCTGGAAGTCCAAAGAAAGGTGCTATCAGATTTGGGGCCTGGTAAGAGCCCACTCCCTAGCTTGCAGATGGCATCTTCCCACTGTGTCCTCATGTAGAGGAGAGAGTGCGAGCTCTGGTCTTCTCCTCTCATAAGGACACAAATCCCATTATGGAGGCCTCATCCTTATGACCTTATCTAAACCTAATTTCCTTCCCAAAGGCCCACCACTAAATAACATCACATTGGAAAATAGGGCCTGGATATATAAATCGTTCGGGGGACACATCCAGTCTGTAACACAATCTTACCACGTTCTCCCAGCTACACGCTCCCCACTACCATATTTACTTCTACCAAACTCATCACTACTTGTGAATATCATAGTCATTCATGTGATTTCTTGATGAAATGTGCTCCACACTCCACTGTGAGTTCATAAAGACACTTATTTATCTTTTGGGTCTCCATTGCTTTGCTAAGTGCCTGGCTCAGAATTGCTGGTGTTGTGTCTATTGCTGGGGTTGGGGATCAGTGTGTGTGTGTACATGTTTACAGGATGGCAACCTTCCCCGACATCTGTGGGAGATGACTTGATTAGATCATTTATGAGCCCACAAACAGAAGCTGATGTCCTAGGGAATAATATGTTCTTACTATTTTGTGTTCTACTATTTTCATTTAGCTTTATTTCATATTCATTCCAAATTGGACACAGTTCCAATATGGGTATATATGTTTTTTAATTTGAAAAGGCAACATAGTTTTTCTTTGTTCTGATTTATCATCTTCCCCCATTTGCTTGGTAATTGGATTATTTACCAGGGTTTTTTTTTTTTTTTCTATTTTAATTTGTATTTCTGTGAGTACCAAGAATTTTATTTATTTTTACTTGGAAGAATTTTGTTTGGAATATAATCACAGAAGTGAAATTTCTGGGTCAAAACTGAACAATTTTAAAGGTTTCATTGCATAACAACATATTTTTCCTTAGAAAGACTGAACCAATTTCCTATGCCAAAAACAATGTACACTGTGCATGTTTCTCCACAGTCTTGTCAACGCTGACTTTAAACATTTTTTATCACTCATACCCGGTTTTTCTAATTTAGGTATGTTGAGAAGCACCCCTGGAAAATTGTACAAGGAAGAAGCCCAACGTAGACTTTGTGTTCCAGAGACAGGCTCTCATTTCTACAATTCTAGAAACTTGATTTTGTCAATGCCTATATAAATGGAAATGTTTTAATTCACAAGAAACAGAAGACTCAATTCAAACTGGCACAAAGCATATTTGCCGAGTGAGGTAGTTGTTCTATTTCTCAGCACCTGGCTCCGTATTTGTTCCATTCCCTGGACATGGCTGTCTTCGTGGTGTCCATTCCATCTCAACACTACACGGAGTCTTAATTTTTACTTGCTCTACTTTTTTAATATGGAGGAGAGTTCTCAACACAACTGCTCCCCCCTCTCAAATTGTGTTCCCTTCTGTCTCTTCGACCTAAAGCGGGTCTCTTGCTCGTTTATGAAGTAATCATTTTATTCTGGTGGGTGTTATCATAGGCCTATGTTCCTGTAGCAATCCTGGATAGTCCCTGCAAGGGGTTTATTTATGGTGAGTTACCAGGTAGGCCCACTCCCTGAGAGCAGGGACTAGAGTGAGCTGTCAGGAAGCAGAGGACACATGAACAATAATAATAATAATAAAAGATTGCTCTTAGGGAAAAGAAATAAATGCTAGATAAACAAGCAACATTTTCCAACTAAGCACCAAAATAGGATTACATTAACCACATTTCCAGAGAGTGAGATGCCAGTGGATATGAAGATGTACAATGAAAAATGGAACTGTCAAGGGGGAAATGACATTAAATTGAATAAACAAAATATTTCCTCCCTGCACGCAAACAATATATAATCAATTTGGGAAAAGTTGCCACACTCATATGAACGATACTGAGTCTTCCAATCCATTAACATGGAAAGGCTCTTAGTTTATATCTTCTTTATGTTCTGTCAGCCATGTTTTTACAGGAAATTTTAAATTTTTCCCATGCCTTTTTGTTATTTTTAATGTGTGTATAATATCAGCTTCTTATTTTTTATATTCAGACCATTCATTTGTCTCATATATACAGATACGTTTGACTTTTGTACATCTATTTTGAACCCAATAATCTTGCTGATCTCTGATATTGGTTCTGGTAGTTGTGTATGTGTGTGTGTGTATTCCTCACAACTTTCTACAACTGAACTTTTGTATACAGGAAAATCAATCTTACTTTGCTTTTTTCAGTATTACTGTTTACTTCAGTGTGATTGCACTGGTTGTAACTTCAGTATGATAGTATGGAGGTGAGGAGAACAGACTAGGGATCTTAGGGAGAAGACAGTCAATGTTTTATCACTGAGTATGATGTTGACTGTAGGTTTTACGTAGATATCCTTTAGTATGTTGAGGGAATTCCTATCTATTCCTAGTTGGCTGAGAGATTTTTATCATAAATACATGTTGGACTTTTGTTAAATTCCTTTTTGGCATCTATTGATGTGATCATTTTTTTGTCCTTTATTTTATTAATGTGGTATATGTACTTAACTGCTTATTGAATGGGAAACCAACCTTGTATTTCTAGTACAAATACCATTTTGCTATGGTATGTTGTTATTTTTGTGTCATCTGTAATATGTTTGGGAATATATAGCTGAGCATTTGCATTTATTTGTCACTTTCTTTTATTCTCATGTTTTTAGCTTTGGCGTCTGAGTAGCACTTGGCTTGCTAGGATAAAGGGGAACTGTTCCTTTTATCTCTATTTTCTGGAACAATTACAAATACAAAGCTTTGTATTATTTTTGTGATGTTTGATAGATTCTGTAAGTGAAGATGTCTGGCCTGAACTTATTTTTGTGAGAATATTTTAAATTATTTAATCTGTATGCTTGTTCTATGCTTATTTAGATTTTTTATTTCTTATTGAGTCATCCGTGATAATTTGTGTCTAAGAAGTAATAATTCAGCCAAGTTGTCTAATTTGTTGATACAGTTATTTATAGTATTTCCTTTAAAAACTTTTGATTTATGTAGAATTGGTAGTGATGCTCACTCTTTCAGTTCTCTTAATTTTGTTTGATTTTGGTAATTTGTGTTTTGTCCCTCTCGCTCACTCTCTTTCTTTTTTGGTTTTGGTTTTTGAGACAGGGTCCTGCTCTTTCCCTGGGCTAGTATGCAGGGGCATCGTCATAGCTCACAGCAACCTCATACTCCTGGGCTTACGTGATCCTTTTGACTCTCAGCCTCCAAAGTAGCTAGGACTGCAGGTGCATACCACTGTGCTGGCTAATGATTATTCTTTTTCTGTATTCCATTTCATTTGCAGTATGATCCTTACTATTTCCTTCCTTCTGCTGGCATTATGTTTATGTCTATCCTCTTTCTCTAAGTTCATAAGGTCAAAGTTTAGGTCAATGATGAGAGCGTTCTTCTTTTCTCATATAGGTCTTTAAAAATTTATTTGTCTTCCAAATTTTAATACATGTTTTTATTGTCATTCAATTAAAAATATTTTCTAATTTTCCTTTTTTTTTCTTATTTTGTTTTGATCAATGAATTGTTTAGACATGTACTGTTTAATTTTCTCCCATACTGGAATTTCCTGTATTCCAAACATTGTCTTTTGATGAGCAGAGTTTATAAATAAAATATAGTTTATCTTTTTTTTCCATTTAGGGTTATTGCTTTCTTTAAACTCTCTTAAAAGATTTCTAAATCTATGTTTCCATTAAAATATTTTTAATGTTAATGTTTATTACTTAGGCCTATGGCAGAGGTTCTCAACCTGTGGGTCACGACCCCTTTATAACAATGAAAATACATTGTGGCATTAGGAAGGATGAGAACCGGCCTATGGTCTAACTTAATTGTGCGTATAATGTGAGGCAGGTGTTTAGTTTTTTGTTTGTTTATTTTCCCTCAAGGGACATTAGTTATTCCAACACTATTTGTTGAAAAGAATTTCCTTTTTCGCTGGATATTTTGGGGACCTTGTTAAAAATCAAGTGACTGTGGGTACATTTCTGAATGCTCCCTGGGGTGTCCAACCTTTCAGCTTCTCTGCACACTGGAGGAAGAAGAGTTGTCTTGGGTCACACATTAGATACACAAACACTAACGAAAGCTGATGAGCAAAAAGGTGCTATCTGTCACTACAGATAAAGCAAACCAGTCCTCAGGAAATTCACGCGCAGCCCACCAGCCACAGCCTGGACTCTGACTAGTCTACTTCATTTATCTATTTGTCAATTCTTACGTCAATTTAATGACACCCAACATTTGCATTCTTGACATTTGGGTGGATAATGTTTCTGTTCTGTGGGACCATCTCTGCCCTGTGCTTTCTAGATGTTTAGAAGCATCTGTATTCTAAGCGCTAAGTGTTGGCAGCACCTTTCTCCATGCTGTGGCATTTCTTATAGTTTGGGTCCAGTGCCAATGGATTTTCTTCCTCTTTTTTATCTAGAAATAAATTTACTTCACACTCACTCTCAAAGATATAAAGTTCTGGATTATTTTTCTTTCAACTCGAAGATATCTTTTCACTGTCTTTTAAACTCCATAGTTTTGGGTATGGCTATGATGGTCATTCAAATCAATGTACCTCTGCAAGCAGTGTGTTCTTTTTTCCTGGTTGCCTTTAAGACATTTTTAAAAAAATTTTTTTGCAGTTTTCGGCCTGGGCCAGATTTGAACCCACCACGTTGGCATATGGGGTCGGTGCCCTACTCCTTTGAGCCACAGGTACCACTCTGCCTTTACGATTTTCTTTTTCTTTTTTGTTTCCGCATAACTGATATTCCTGTAGTGTGTGTGTGTGTTTTAAGCCTGATGTCATACTTTAGTCACCGCACAAAAGAAGGATGGAGATCTCCTCCATTTGAAGTAAAATTGTGCAAATATCAGGGCTAATAATGGCACACACACATACAAAGGGAGTATGAAAACCTTTATTACTCACATAAGGAAAGTTTCTGCGGAGAGTCGGGCAGCCTTCCCAAGTGGATCCAAAATGGTGTGACAGGGCAGGGAAAGGGGACTGACTTGGAGTTTTATGGTTGTTAGGGATGAGGGCTGGGATGAATGTTCCCGCATGCAAGCCAGGATTACATGGTCTGATCTTCCCACTGGTGCAAAAGGAGGTCACACTTGTGCTTTTTTATTTGTTTGCCCTGATATGAGCAGAAAGAGAAGTAAGCAGTGAGGGGCTTAAAAACCATCTGCAAACTTCAAAAATTGAGTTAGACTCTTTATCGCATGTCAAAAATACGGGGAACACTGAGAAATTAAATCTTTACATATTTTCTTCTACTCTAGTCTCTCTCTTTTAAATCATTCTCCTGGCAGCCTATAATTAATAATTCTTATTGCTCTATCTCCCTGTTCACTGATTTTTCCCTTGTCCTCTCTATTCCGATGTTAAATTCATGCATTGTGTTCTTAACTTCAGCATTTGTGTTTTTCAGTTTTAGAATTTTGAATCTTTTTGGTAATTCCTATTACTCTGATTAAACCTCCTACCTTTTTTAATTACATGAGCCTATTTATTTTACTTATAAAATATAGCACTTGATTTGGGACTTTGATTTACTGTGTGACAGCTAAAAGTCTCATAAGAAAAATATCGTTTACAAGACCTGAAGGCCAAAGACAGAATCTGCATCAAGCACAGATACTAAAACCTGATGGGGGAAATCTTCCAAAGAAAGCTCGGCAAAAGGCTAGTTGTACAAAGGAAGAGCTAAAAAGTAGTTTAACCACTTGGGTGGCTTTCTTCTGAACTTTTGCTATCCCACAAAACTTTGGCCTTCTCTCTCATCTACTGTTCCATTCGCCCAGGCTTAAAGCCCCTTCCGGATGGAGCCTGCTTTTCTTCACTGTCTAGCCCCTTCGTGTAATTTTATTTTTGTGTTTTTCTCATTAAATAATGAGAAACACAACTTTTTATCTCCATCATATTTGGAGTTCACTTGGCTATCCCAGAATCAGTAAAATTACTGTTTATAGCTATTTTTATTGGATGGTCAATCTTTGTCATAATGACTTTTGGGAATTAGGTATTCTGGATACAAATCTTTTTCTTGGATATGTGTTTTCCAAGTATTTTCTTACACTTTGGGTCTTTTCACTGTCTTAACTCTGTCCAGTAGTTTAGTGCTTTTTATAAACTCTTAAAAATATCATTGCTGGGTGGCGCCTGTGGCTCAGTGAGTAGGGCGCTGGCCCCACATACTGAGGGCAGCAGGTTCAAACCCGGCCCCAGCCAAACTGCAACAAAAAAATAGCTGGGCGTTGTGGCAGGTGCCTGTAGTCCCAGCTACTCGGGAGGCTGGGGCAAGAGAATCGCCTAAACCGAAGAGGTGGAGGTTGCTGTGAGCTGTGACGCCACAGCACTCTACCGAGGGCAATAAAGTAAGACTCTGTCTCTAAAAAAAAAAAGAAAAGAAAAAAAAATCATTGCTTACTCCAAGTCATGAAGATTTTTTTTTAATTTGTAATATGTATAACAGCTTGTTTTGAGGTGTAATGTATATATGATAAACTATACCTATTTTAAGTGCACAATTTGATAAAATTTTGACATATGTATACACTTGTGAAGCCATTACCACAATAAAGATAACAAGCATATTAATTAATCACTTCTAGAAGTTTTCTCATGCCCCTTAGTAATCCTTCCTTATTTCTCTTCCTAGATCCACACACATTCTTACATTCTTGCCACTATTCATATCACTGGTCTCTACTTTCTGTAACTACTTTTAGCTTATTTATTTAATATGCATTATATTTCATATAAATGGAATAATACAGTATGTGGGAATCTTTTGGCAAGAGCGTCTGGCTCCTTTCCCTCAGTATAATTATTTTGAAATACAGCCATGCTCTTACTTACTTTGATTATTAATTTGTTCTTATTGCTTAATAGTATTCCATCGCATGGATATATAACAATTTGTTTATCTGTTAATCTGGTAATAGGCATTTGGATTTAAAAAATTTTTTGGCTATTACAAACAAAGCTTCTACGAATGTTTGTGTAAAAAATATGTTTTCATCTCTTTTGTGTAAATGCTCAAGGTGAGACTTGCTGAATCTCGTGGTAGCTGTATACACAATTTTTTAAGCAACTGCCAAACTTTACTCTGCTTATTATTTTTTTTTTTTTTGAGACAGAGCCTCAAGCTGTCCCCCTGGGTAGAGTGCTGTGGCATCACAGTTCACAGCAACCTCCAACTCCCAGGCTCAAGCAAGTCTCCTGCCTCAGCCTCCCAAGTAACTGGGACCACAGGTGCCCGCCACAACGCCTGGCTATTTTTTGGTTGCAGCCATCATTGTTGTTTGGCAGGCCTGGGCTAGATTTGAACCTGCCACCTTAGGTGTATGTGGCTGGCAGCTTAGCCACTTGAGCCACAGGCACCGAGCCTTATTTTGGGTTTTATTTCTTCTTTGTTTTTGTAGTTTCTTAAAATGGAAGTTGAGGTCTTTTTTTCTAACAGAAGTGTTGAGTGCTATAAATTTCCCACTAAGCCCCCCTTTGACAGTGTCTCCCAAATGCTAGTTCCAGTTAAGTTCAAAATGGTTACTAGTTTCCTTTTGATTTCCATTTTGACTCATTGACTATTTAGAAGTATGGCTTGAGTCATTTTACGTTTATTCACATCAGCTTTACGGCCCAGAATATGGGCCCAGTTATCCTGGTAACTGTTTCATTTGTGCTTGAAACAGATGAATATTCTACTGTTTTGAGAGGGATTGTTATATAAATGTCATTTAAGTCAAACTTTGCTAGGGTTGTTCAAATCTTCTATATCTTTACAAAATTTCTATCTAATTTTTCCATCACTTATCAAAAGAAGGGCACTGAAGTGTCTGACTATAATTGTGGATTTGTCTATCATTACCATTAGATTAGGTTTTGCTTTATATTATTTTGAAGTTTGTTTATTTATTAAGTGCCCAACTGTTTACAATTGTTTTTCTTCATGAATTGGTGCCTTTATCATGATGACATAAACTTATTTATCCCTAGTACTACTCTTTGCTCTGACATCTACTTTATCTAATAGTAATATAGCTATACCAGTTTTCTTTTATTCAGTTTTAACATTTTTCATCCCTTTACTTTTAGCCTATTTGTGTTATTATATTTAAAATAAGTTTTCTTGCAGGCGGCATATATTTTGATCTTGCATTTTCATCCAACCTAACTTTGCCTTTGTGAGGGAGAGCAGTCCATCCTTCCCACTGAATGTGTTTAGTGATATGTTTCAGCTTAAATTCACCATCTCATTTGCGGCGGTTGGTTCCACCTGCTTTTTTCCTACTTTCCTTCCTCTTTCTCTTCCCTTTTGTGGATACCTTGAATATTATTTACAATTCTGTTTATCTCCTTCTTGGCTTACTAGCTATAATTTTTTGTTTTGTTATTTTACTGGCTGCTCTGGAGTTTTGAGTACCCCTTTCTTTCATTGCTGTCTGCCTTTAAGTGACATGTCATTTCACGTATACTGTGAGCACCTCAAAACAATATTCTTCCACTTTCCCACTTTCTGCTCTTTTTCTGTTTTTTCCAAACTACCTTGTTATTATATTTGTTCAAATAGTGAATGATCCTTTAATGATATGTAAATAACAAGAACAATTTCTTCTGTGTTTATCCCCAGAGAAATCATTTCTGGTTTTCTTTTGTCTTTATGGAAATACTTTATTTTCATCTGGTTTTATTTGCCTTTTGCCTAAAGTACTTCCTTTAACATTTTTCTAGTATTGGTCCACTGGTGATTAATTATTTCAGTGGTATGTCTAAAGACAGTTCTTTTTCCTTTATTTGTGACAGATATTTTCAAAAGATGTAAGATTCTTGCTCACGATAAATTATTTTTCTTTCAATGTTTTAAAGATTTTTAAAGATGACAAGAGATCTGCTGTCATCTTTATCTTTGTCGGTCCGTACTCAGCCTGCTTTCCCCACCTGCTTTTTCTATCTCCTTTTATGATTTTCCTTTTATCACTAGTTTTGAGCAATGATACCTGTCCATCTATCTATCTATCTCTGATAATCTTTGCCTGCTTTCAGCATCCATCACTTTGTCCCTTATCATTCTTGATTCTTTCTATCATTTTTCTGTTCTTAGAGATTGTCAAACTTTTTTTTAATTGTACCCTTTCATATATTAATCCTCCTTTAAGCACCAAATAATTTAGCCTCCATGGCTGAGATAACACCTCTTATTTCACTGTCTTTCTGGAATTCAATCATCTCTTTATTCATACTTTCCTCATTTTGAAACATTTTTAATTTGAGTTCAATCTCAACAATTATTTTATATCATTTTAAAATAATTTTTAATTATTCCCTTCCATTGTGTGTTTCTTACACATAATTTTAAGGCTCTGTATTTTTATCTAAATCAATTAACTTCATTCTGATATTATTCTGTCTTTTTAATAGGCAGAAGTATTAAGTCTCCCAATAGCTGGAATTTATTTGTATTTCTTTTAGTATAATTTAGGTATTTGACATATTTGGATCTATACATCATAAAAATTTGGTCAAAATCATTTCTATATTCAATTAATCTAATAAAATATATCCAATGCCTATTCTTCTCCTGTTGCATACCTTCTGATAAACTGTTTGTAAAATTATTTCTACAATTTTAAGATTATTTAAAAATAATTCTTAAATTTTTTATTTATATTTAAAGCATATCTCTAGGTTTGCTTTTAAATTCTATGGTATTCAATCATGTTACTTTTTGTATTTAAATTAAAATGTGGCATAGCTTGTTTTTGACACTTAAACAATTGTATGTATAAAAGTCTGTCAAAAAGGGAGGCACCTGTGGCTCAGTGGGTAGGGCGCTGGTCCCATATACTGAGGGTGGCGGGTTCATACCTGGCCCTGGCTAAACTGCAACAAAAAAATAGACGGGCATTGTGGTGGGTGCCTGTAGTCCCAGCTACTCAGGAGGCTGAGGCAAGAAAATCTCCTAAGCCCAGGATTTGGAGATTGCTGTGAGCTGTAATGCCACGGCACTCTACCGAGGGCAATAAAGTGAGACACTGTCTCTATTAAAAAAAAAATCTTGCAAAGAAAGGAATTTATTCTTAATATTTATAGTTTTGTTGTTTTAGTTACTATTAATTAAAAAGCTCCTGGAGCCTATACTGTATGTTTTACTGTCCTTCTTTTCTTTTAAAGCTATTTTAAATTTATTAAAATTGTGTCTTTGAACACCTGTAGATGAACTAAAATATTAAATATTTTTAATAATTGTTATAGAGAGAACCAAGGTGGGGGCAAAAAGTTAATCCCTTCCCCTGTGATCTTATTTAGGTTAAAATATAATGATATAAGCTAGAGAATTTTTCAGACTAATAAATGAGTTCTTTTTATTCATTTTTTAATAAGCTAAACTTAAAGTTTACATTAATATAGGCAAATTATTAGAAATTACATTGATCATATAACAAATTGTACTTGTTTTTATTATTTGGATTCTTTTGTTCTTATATAGAACTGCTTTCATAAACATGAAGACTATGTTTAAACTCATCACAGTGTTTTTATGTGTCTTAATACTGGTATTTTACAGTTTTTATGTTTATAAGATCAACATTTTGTTCTTCATTTCAAAAATGTATTGGAAGATCAGGGAAGAGCAAGATGGTCAAATAGAATTCTGTGGCAATTGACCCTCTGTGTGAACACAACATTCAACCATTGTCCAAGTGAGTAAGCATCTTCAGAAGAGCTAAAAATCGGGTGAGCAATCACTGCACCTGGTTTTAACATTATATCAAGGAAGGAGACAGTGAAGAGGGCAGGAAAGAGTGAAGCATCACCTGTGTCTGTCTGTCCACCCCACCCCCAGCCCTGGCAGTGCAGCATCAGCATGTTGAGAGAAGGGAGAATCTGGGTGGTCAGGAAGGGAGAGTGAAGTGATTGTAGATCTTCGTTTTGGCACTCAGGACAACCTTGTCACCTTCCTTGTCTCAGGAAACACAGCAAAGATAGGGTACTGTCACCTCCAACAGAAGAAGCACTTGGCCTGTCCAGCCAGAGGGAAATAAATCCTCTACCCTGGAATTGAGTTCTGGGTAGCTCTACCTCTAGCTAACAAAATGTGACCAGGACCTTGGAACAAATTTGCAAGGTGTGCAGGACACAAAGGCTGTAGCTAGTCCTTGGGGAATTCCTGTGGCTCTAAGCCAATGGCCTTGGGATACACATGACCTCCTGAGACACCAAATATGTGTTCTTCTTAACAAAGTGAAAAGTTGGTTTTCTAAAGTATAAACAAAATGGACACACCTTTAGCCAGAAAAGAAAAAAAAAAGACCCAAATAAATAAAATTGGAGATGAAAAAGAAGACATTACAACTGATACTGTAGAAATCCAAGGAATCATTAGAGATTCCTATAAGCAACGATATGCCAATAAATTGGAAAACCTAGAAGTGGATAATTCCAAGATACATACAACCCAACAAGACTGAACCAGAACCAGAAAGAAACCTAAAGTTTGAATACATAGATAACAAATAATGAGGTAGAAGTAATAAAAAGTCTCTCATCAAGGAAAAACATGTAATAACCAAAACATCGTACCAGCATAAGATCAGACATATAGCCCAATGGAACAGAATAGAAATTCATACATCGATGTGAACTTATGTTTGTCAAAGTTGCCAAACATAAAGTGGGGAAAGGACAGTCTCTTCCATAATCAGAATTACAGAGACATCATCTCACCCCAGTTAAAATGACTTTTGTCAAAAAGATGAGCAATAACAAATGTTGGCAAGGATGCAGGGAAAGGGGAACCTTGTACACTGTTGGTGGCAACTTAGTTCTGTTGTTTTTATTAAATCATAACTATGTACATTGACGCATTTATGGGGTTCAGTGTACTGATCTGATATACAATGTGAAATGCTTACATTGAACTGATTAACACATCCATCACAATTATACTCTTTTCTTAATAGTTTTGAAATGTAACATTGCATCATGCACATTAGGTAAGGTCCCCCCAATAACACATCCATCACAATTATACTATTTTCTTAATAGTTTTGAAATGTAACATTGCATCATGCACATTAGGTAAGGTCCCCCCAAATGCTCTCCCTCCTCCTGCTTCCCCTTCCCCTCTCCCCTCTCTCCTTTTCCCTTCTACTTTCTGGACAATAGTTACGTTTTACCATTCATATAAACATGTAGGTGGTTATATATTGATTTCATAGTAGTATTGAGTACATTGGATACTTTTATTCCATTCTTGAGATACTTTACTAAGAAGAATATTTTCCAGCTCCATCCAGGTAAACATAAAAGATGTGAAGTCTCCATCTTTTTATGGCTGCATAGTATTCCATGGTGTACATTTATGACAATTTGTTAATATATTCATGGTTCAATGTACACTTGGGCTGTTTTTCATGTCTTGACAATTATGAATTTAGCTGCAATAAACATTCTGGTGCAAATGTCTTTGTTGTAAAATGATTTTTGATCATCTGGGTGTATGGATGATCAAATCCTAATAGAGGAATTACAGGATCTAACAGTAGGTCTACTTTTAGTTCCTTGAGTATTCTCTAAACTTCTTTCCAAAATGGTTGTATTAGCTTGTATTGGCACAGCAGTGTAGAAGTATTCCCTTCTTTCTGCATCCATGACAGCATTTGTAGTTTTTGGGATTTTGTGATATGGACTAATTTTACTGGAGTTAGATGATATCTCAAAGTGGTTTTGATTTGCATTTTTCTGATGATTAAAGATGATGAGTATTTCTTCATGTGTATGTAGGCCATGCACCTGTCTTCATCAGAGAACTTTCTGTTCAAGTCTCTTGCCCACATAGAAATGGGGTTATTTGTTCTTTTCTTATTGATTAGTTTGAGCTCTCTGTGGATTCTAGTTATCAGACCTTTGTCAGATGCATAACTTGCAAAAACCTTTTCACATTCTGAAGGTTTTCTGTTTGATTTACTTACTGTGCTCTTGGCTATGCAAAAGTTTTTTAGTTTGATCAGATCCCAGTAATGGATTTTTGGTGTTGCTTCAATTGCTAGGAGGGTCCTCCTCATAAAATATTCTCTCAGGCTAATTTCTTCAAGTGTTTTCCCTGCACTCTCTTCTACTATTTTTTATAGTTTCATGTCTTAATTTTAAATCTTTTATCCAGTGAGAATCAATTTTGTCAATCCAGTTTCAGTCTTCTATAAGTGACCAGCAAGTTCACCCAGCACCATTTGTTAAATAGGGAGTCTTTTCCCCACTGAATGTTTTTGATAGGCTTATCAAAGATCAAATGACGGTAAATGGCTAGGTTCATTTCTTGGTTCTCTATTCTATTTCATAAATCTACCTCTCTATTTTTGTGCCAGTACCATGCTGTTTTGATCAGTATAGATTTATAGTATAGCCTGAAGTCTGGTAATGTGAAACCTCCTGATTTGTTTTTATTTCTGAGTAATGTATTGGCTATTCAAGGTTTTTTTCTGACTCCATATAAAATGAAGTACTATTTTTTTCAAGCTCTTTAAAGTATGACAATGGTACTTTAACAGGAATTGCATTAAATCTGTAGATTGCTTTGGGTAGTATGGACATTTAACAATGTGGATTCTTCCCAGTCATGAGCATGGCATGTTTTTCCATTTGTTAACATCTTCAGCTATTTATTTTCTCAGATTTTCATAGTTCTCTTTATAGAGATCTTTCACATCCTTTGTTAGATAAATTCCAAGATATTTCATCTTCTTTGGAATTACTGTAAAAGGATAGAGTCCTTGACTATTGTTGGTATATATAAAACTACTGATATGTAACTATTGATTTTGTATCCTGAGATGCTGCTGTACTCTGTGATTGCTTCCAAGAGTTTTGTAGTTGAGTCCCTGGGATATTCTAGGTATAGGATTATATCGTCAGTGAAGAGTGAGAATTTGATCTCTTCTGACCCTATTTGGATAACCTTTATCACCTTATTTTGCCTGATTGAGATGGCTAAGACTTCCAGTACTATGTTGAATAGCAATGGAGACAATGAACATTCTTGCCTCATTCCTGATCTGAGTGGAAAATTTTTTAATTTTACTTCATTCAATATGATATTGGCTGTGGGTTGATGGCCCACATCAATGGAGTTTTAATTTTACTCCATTAAATATGAGTAAAATTATTATTATTAAATATTAAAACTCAATGAAGTTTTAATTTTATTCCATTCAATATGATATTGGCTGTGGGTTGATGCCCTCTATCAGTTTAAGAAATTTAAATTAGTAAAACTACTATGAAGAACAGCATGGAGATCCCTCAAAAAGCTGAAAATAGAACTATTATGTGACCCAGCAATCCTATGGCAAGGTATATGTCCAAAAGAAAGGAATTTGGTCTAGTGAAAGATATTTCCATTCTTGTTTATTGCAGTGCTCTTCACAATAGCCAAGACTTGGAATCAACCTAAATGTCCAGCAATGGATGAATGGATAAAGAAAATGTGGTAAAGATGCACAATGGAATCATATATAGCAATGAAAATAATGAAATCCTGCCATTTGCAACAGCATGGATGGAACTGGAGTACATTATGTTAAGTGAAATAAATCAAGCACAAAACGTTAAATCATACATGTTCTCACTCAAATGTGGGAATATTAAAAACAATCTATCTCACAGAGACAGAAAGTAGAATGATGGTTACCTGAGGATGGGAATAGAAGTGGGGAAGGGAGATAATGTGGGAATGGTTCATGGGTAAAAGTGAAAAATAGAATGAACAATATTGATGGCACAAAAAAGTGACTATAATTAACAGTAAGTTAAGGTATACTTTAAAACAACTAAAAGTATAAAATTGAATGCTTCTAACATAAAAAAATGAAAAATGCTTAAGTGGATGGATACCCTAAATACTTTGATTTGATTAATTCACATTATATGTCTGTATCAAGACATCACATATACTCTGGAAATATATACAATATACCCATAACAATTAAAAATAAAAAATCAAAAAGTGAAGCAAAATAGTAGCCATAAATAAAACTATACTGAATAGTTTTTCCACAATTTCTTTTAAATAAATTTTAGAATAAAACTGTCAAGTTCTCTGAAGAAAACATTCTGTTGGAATATGTATTGCAATTCAAATGGCATTATTAAATACTATAAAATTGACATTTTTAAAGTACTCAGTTTAAAATTACTATACTAATATAAGGCATTAATAATAGAGAAAATTGGGTATGGGGTACATGAAAAATCCTTATACTATTTTCAAAGTTTTTCTGTAAATCTAAAATAATTCAAAAATACAGTAGAACTTCTGTAAATTGACCACCCAAGGGACTGTAATAAAATGGTCAAAACACAGAAGTGATCACTGTAAGGAACTTTCATTTAGGAAATGTGGTGCATGTCTGGTCTATGAAAATGACTTAGTAAAAACAAAAAAAAAATCAAAGAGATATTTAAAAAAAAGAAAATTAGGTCAATTTAAGGATGCAGTCAATGTTGGTTGTCAGCTATGGTCTGGAGAGTTTTTAATAGTGTTAACTTAGAGAAAAACACTAAGTCTTTTGACCAGAGAGAATTCTACGTCTCTCATATTTTGGGCACTATTTTTGATATCTTTCAATGAGTGATAATTTCTTTTTTTTTCATATTTTGTGTCATGTGCCTTTTTAATTCATTGTCTGATGGGAGTGGGGAAGAGGGAATGGAGAAAGGGGAGGCAGGTGGGGGAATGGTGAGCTCTCACCTCATGTGCTCAGCACACCTCCTGGATGCAGGGCTCAACTACAACTTGAACTACACCTTAGAAATACAAACAGTGTTCCCTTTTCTCCACATCCACGCCAGCAACTCTGGCTTTGGGATTTTGTGATATGGGCTAATCTTACTGGAGTTAGGTGATATCTCATAGTAGTTTTGATTTGCATTTCTCTGATGATTAAGGATGGTGAGCATTTTTTCATAT
>CAUYQV010106417.1:0-22854 GCA_963574575.1 Galagoides demidoff
GGTGGGCACCTGTGGTCCCAGCTGCTTGGGAGGCTGAGGCAGGAGACTCGCTTGAGCCCAGGAGTTGGAGGTTGCTATGAGCTATGATGCCATGGCACTCTACCCAGGGGGATAGCTTGAGGCTCCGTCTCAAAAAAAAAAAAAAAAGAAAAGCCAAGCCCTAGCTAACTCACAAGCTGATGGCAGCTGAATGAGTCCAGTCAAGCCTGGCCCAGATCAGCAGAACCACCCAGCCAACTCGCAGGCTATACGGAAATAATAAATATTTGTTAAGTCATTTAGTTTGGGATGGTTTGTTATACAGCATAAGCTAATGGATATGCCTACTGAAATAGTTTGGTGGAAGGGGTGATTGTGTGACTCTGCCTTTTAACAAGTTCTCCAAGCGATTCATTTTTCACACACATTCAAATTCAGTCACCACACACTGTAGATAGCAGTGTGAAGGAAAGTGATAAATCAATTGCCTTACATGTATTGAACACAAACTTGAATCAGAGTTCTGCTGGGAGGGTAGCTCTTAAATAAGGTATCTCCTGGATTTGCTATTTGCCAACAGTTGTAAAGTGCTCTGGGGTATGAATGACCCAGAAGACCCCAAGAAAGCTAAAAGGATGGTTCTCTAGCAATTTGTTTTATTGTGGTAAAATATACATAAAGCAAAACCTACAATTTTAACTAGCTTTAGGTGTTTAATTCAGTGGCATTAAACATACTCACACTGTTGTGCAACCATCACCACCATCTCCCAAATTTCGTTCATCTTCTCAAACTGAAAGTTCATTCCGTTAAACACTAACTCTCCATTTCCCCCTTTCCAAGTTCCTGGCAACAATCATTCTCCTTCCTGTCTCTGAATTTGACTACTCTGAGTACCTCATATAAGGGGGATCAGGCTTTTTGTAACGGACTTATTTCACTAGCACGGTGATCTCAAGGCTGGACCATGTCATAGCAGGTGACAGGGTTGCTTTCCTTCCATTCTAAAGCCAAATAATATTTTATTATATGTATATGCCAAATTTTGTTCATCCATTCATCCACTGATGGACACTTGGGATGCTTCTACCTTTTAGCTACTGTGAATAATGCTGCTATGAACATGAGTTTGCAAGTATCTGCTTCAATCTCTCTGGTTTTAGTTTTTTTGGGCATATATCCAAAAGTGGAATTGCTGGATCATACTGTAATTCTATTTTTAATTTTTGGAGGAACCACCATACTATTTTCCATAGTGGCTACACTGTTTTACATGCCCACCAGCAGTGCACAGGGGTTCTAATTTCTTCACTCCTTAACAATAATTAAGTTTTCTTTTAATAATGGCCATCCTAATGGGTGTGAAGTGGTATCTTATAGTGATTCGAATTTGCATTTCCCTAATGATTAATTGTGTTGTGAATCTTTTCATGTGCTTATTGGTCATTTGTATAATGTTTTTATAAAGAAATGTCTATTCAAGTCCTTTGTTAATTTTTAAGTTGAGTAGTTTGTTGTTGTTGTTATTATTTCCATAAAGATTTTACATACTGCAAAAAAAAAAAAGCAAGGATTCTTAGACAGGTAGAAAATTCTAAATTAAACAAGGAACAAAACATTAATGCCTTAGACTCTGTTAAAAAAAAATCCCTTAGTTTATCTGTGCCTTTGTGCTTCCTGTCTTCCTAAACCCATCTCAGATAAAGGACTCAAGTCCATAGCTGACCCACCCTGTGGTCCAGCTTCTATGCTTTCCTTCTTCCTCCATAAACTTTCATTATCATGTTAGGTGGCACCCATAGCTCAGTGGGTAGGGGGCCGGCCACATGCACCCTGGCTAGCGGGTTTGAACCTGGCCAGGACCTGCTAAACAACAATGACAACTGCAACAATAAAAAAAATAGCCCAGCATTGTGGCAGGTGCCTGTAGTCCCAGCTACTTGGGAGGCTGAGGCAAGAGGATAGCTTGAGCCTCCCAAGTAGCTGGGACTACCAGTACCCACTGCAATGTCTAGCTAGTTTTTAGTAGAGACGGGATCTTTTTTACAACTGTGTGAGGGGTGAGTTGACATATATTCATTTTCCATTTTCCTTTTCCCATCTATTAAAGTCTTTCAGGCCCGGCGTGGTGGCTCACAGTTGTAATCCCAGCACTCTGGGAGGCCGAGGCAGCAGACCACCTGAGCTCAGGAGTTGGAGACCAGCCTAAGCTACGGTGAGAACCCCCATCTCTAAAAATAGTCAAGCATTGTGGCAAGTCCCTGTAGTCCCAGCTACTCGGGAAGCTGGGGCAAGAGGAACTCCTGAGCCCAAGAGTTTGAGGTTGCTGTGAGCTATGATGCCATTGCACTCTACTGGGGGGCGACCAAGTGAGGCTTTGTCTTAAAAAAAAAAAAAAAGAACATATTGTTTACTTAAGCTCTTTATGTGTTGGTGCGGTATAAAATCAGTTCTTTGTGGAAGAGAGGGAACTGCTTGGATTTCTGTGCTTAAACTCCAAAGATAAATGTCTCTTTTTCCCTAACAATCCTTGCCATAAAACATTAAAAAAATAATAATAATGTCTTTCCTTTTCCCTGGGGTGGAGGGGAGAGAACTGCTTGAGCCCTAGAGTTTGAGGTCACTGTGCACTCTGACCCCATAGCATTCTATCCAGGGCAAGAAAGGGACACTGTATCTACAAATTAAACAGACAAATAATGGAAGAATGAAGATCCCATTTTCCTTAACATCCAACGTGGTATAGAAGTCCAGGGGTTAATGTGGGATGTGGAGAGGACCTGAGTATTAGGATGAGAGAGAGACCTCAGCATGAATCTAGAGTCAGCCATGTACCAAGTGTGATGTTCAGTTTATTTCACCCCTGTACACCTGCTTCCTTAGGACAATGCTGAGAATCAAGTGAGCTATCTATACACATCCCATACTTGGTACTTTACAGAGTTTGCTATATAGAAGGTGCACAACTCTCTTCCAGTTTCCTCCTGAGCACAGTCCCATCTATATTTTCAGGCTAACCTCCTAGGACATTTCCCATAACCCTATGCTCTGGACACATACAACACTTAAGCCTTTTTCCAAACATGGCAAATACCTTCTGTCCTTCTCTTCTGCTGTCACCCGAGCCTGGTATGCCTTCTCTCATCCTCTTCAGGCTGATGAAATCCAACTCACATTTCAAAAGTCAAATGCCACTGCCTCCTTGAAGCCTTTCCAACACCCACTATGCTTCATGCATACTTCATTTGGGACATTTCCTGTTGTTGCCTTGATTTACGGCTACATATCTGTGCACCTGCCTTCCTCACTTGGCTGCAGACTTCTTAAGCATATGGACTCTGTCTTAAGTATCTTTTTTATACCCAGCACCTAAAACTCAATAATAGATATTGGAACAAATTAAAAAGAAGCTATGTAAGAAGGTAGTAAGGATTTAAAACCTAAAGAACAACTATTATAAGCCTTTTTTAGGATATAATGAAATACGCGGGCTCAGTGGTTGGGAGCCTGCCACATGCACCGGGGCTGGTGGGTTCGAACCTGGCTGGGACCTGCTAAACAACAATGACAATTGCAACAAAAAAATAGCCAGGCGTTGTGGAGGGCACCTGTAGTCCCAGCTACTTGGGAGGCTGAGGCAAGAGAATCGCCTAAGCCCAAGAGTTTGAGATTGCTGTGAGCTATGACTCCACAGCACTCTACTGAGGGCAACATAGTGAGACTTTGTCTCAAAAATAATAATAATAAACATGTGTTTTCATATTTAATAAAAGGCAAGAAAACTAATAATCATTTATGTAGTGATTACCCTGTGCCAAACACTATTCTACATGCTTTCTGTATAAAATCACTTAATCTCCATAACAATCCTGTGAGCTAGTTACAATTATCATTTCAATTCAACAAATGAGGAAACTGAAGCACAGAGAGGTTAAGTAAGTTGCCCGAGGTCATTCAGCTTATAAGGTAGAGCTTAGCGTCACTTCTAAGCAGTCTGTCTCTAGAATCCATGTTCTTAACTACCACTCTGCTCCAAAAGTTTTTATCAAAACTAACAGTGAAATGGGCTAAGATGGCAGAATATGTAAGTTCTAGTCTTGGTTGTGTTATCAAGTGAGAATATTATATCTGATGATATTTTTGGTGACTCACACTATCAACATTCTATGATGCTATGATAGATATGATTCATCTGCCTGATGATGTCTCTTTCAATAGCTTACTAACCTCTAAAGGGCAGGTCCTGTGTTTTAATCAAATGTGTATTCCCACAATGACAAGGAGATCGGAGACTGATGGTTAAGGATATGGGGTTTTTTACTGGAATGACGAAAATATTCTAAAATAGATAGCACTGATGGTTGCATAACTCTGAACACACTAAAAACCATTGAACTGTATGTTTTAAATGGATGAATTATATCATTTATTTGTTATATATATAAATTATATCATTTATCTCAATAACACTATAATCAAAAAAATTGTATCCCCAGGCACCAGCACATGGCATTGCTCGACAAACGTGTTTTGAGTGATGAACAGTCATACTACATGGATTTAACCTTCAGATTCTGAGTCTATTAATGGAACAATTTGTACCAGCTTAGCAGTTCTTTGCATATGTGAACTGGCACTTCTAAAAGTGTGTTCTATTTGGCAGTTTAAATAACCACCTTACCAACTTACTTTCTTCTTGTCATAGACATCAAATTTGTTCTTCACACTGTCTGCATTATTACCTTTTGAATTAATAGCAGCTCAATTAAAGAGGTTTAACTATATTTCTGATCACAATGTTCACAGTCATGCTGCCCAGGAATAAATTAAACTAGCCCCCAAGATCCAAAGGTTATAAAATTGCTCTGAGTTCTTCAAGTGAGAGATCTAATAGAAAAGATGGTGTCACTGGTGTAATTAGTCTTCAGGTACAAAATGAGTTTTTTGACCCAAATGAGGAGGGAGTCATCGCCAATGACAGTTTTCCACCTCAGAGGAAATAAAAGCAGCATATTAATTACTGGCGAAATAGTTTTCAGTTTGTTCAAGGGTCTCTCTCACTGGAGGGCAGTTAGTTTTCTTAAAATATTTTCTGGCTTATACTTAGCTCATGCATCTGATTAATTTAAGGGAAAAAAAATCACAAAAAGACATCAACTTTGAGACCAAATGTTAAACTACTTTGAGAAAACTCAACTTGAAATCCAGTAACTTTGGAGTTCACGGCCAACAAAGAGTAATGAAGCTTCTGGACCCTAGGAAGTCTCTTCGCCAGCTGGGTTCTGTGCCTCAGTACAAAGAGGCCCATCAGGCCGGGAGGCAGGCAACAAAACCAGCATGGACTCAGGGCTCTAATCGGGAGTGATTAGAGAATAAAATGAAAAGTAAAATAAAATCGCAGCAGGTAAAATTAGGGGAACAGTGGAGGCCACAAAGTTAAACCTTGGAACATGTAATCAAGGTGATTAAAAACTCGAGCTGCTCCACCTTATTACTTACCAGCTCGCCAACTCCCCATGCACTCTTCATAATCACAGCCAATTGTTCAGATTTTTGAAAATGCTCGATCCTGGAAACTCAACTACACTTAGCTTTATTGGGGGCAGTTGAACAGGATTTACATCTCCCTCACCTTTGCCTCAGTAAGCTTGGCATACCACAGGGAAACCTATATTTGAATCATTCCAATATGCAAAGAATTTGGATGGCATCTTATTCACTTGGAAATAAAAGGCAGGGGCAATTATGCATAGTAATCAGAACATGAAATGCCACATAGATTCATGGACCCTGTAAAGTTATGTAGCCCATCCTCAGGGGTACCTTATAAGCCATTAGAACAATCCAGTGAGCTAGTTGGGACAAGAAAGGGCTTGGAGGTCAGTGCCAACAGCCCTCCAGGGAGCCCTGATTGAACACAAAATACCTACACTTTGCCAAACCACCACCTGTCCTTTATAAACTCTGATAAATTATCTTTTGACCATGCTCTTTTCATTCACACGGCCAAGATTTATGGAGTCTCTACCACATGTCTCAGACCTCTGAAAACGATTCCTAAAATGAAATCTGCACAGAGCAAGGAATATGCAAATAAACTCAACTCAACAAATATCAATAAATACATACTATGTGTCAGGCACTGTACTAGGAGATAAGTAAATAAAATGAACTTGTAGTCAAAAGTGATTAAAAGCAGGTCAGGTGTGGTGGTTCACACCTGCAATCCCAGCACTCTGGGAGGCTGAGGCAGGTGGATTGTTTGAGCTCAGGAGTTCAAGAGCAGCCTGAGCAAGAGAGAGACTGTCTCTACTAAAAATAGAAAAACTAGCCGGGCATTGTGGTGGGCTCCTGTAATCCCAGCTACTTGGGAGGATGAGACTTGAATGCAGGAGTTTGAGGTTGCTGTGAGCTAGGCTGAGGACAACAGAGTGAGACTGTTTTAAAAAGAGAAGTGATTAAAAGCAAAGCTTTAGGAGACAAACTGCTTGCTTTCAAATCCCAGCGTGTCACTTACTAGCTTTGTAACCTTGAGCAAGATACCTCTCTTACTCTCGGTTTCCCCCTGTATAAAATGGGCGTGACAATCATACCTACATCCTATAGACATAGTGAGAACATAATGAGTTTGCTTATATTCAGGCATTATATTCATGCCTGGCATAGCAAAAGTACTCTATGTACATTAGGTATATGGGGAAGTTATTAACCATATCTGTGTCATGAACTTACTTAAGAAGCTGATGAAAACTTTAGCCCATCTGCCAAGAATATGCACCCATACTTTTACATCTAGTTTTCAGGACTTTATGGATTCTGCAGGGCTCCAAAGACCTAGGTCCTATGTGAAGAGCCTGATTTTGTGGGAGAGTCCTCCAAAAAGTTTATAATGCCAATACTCTCGTGCCCTCATCCCCAGCTATTAATGGTTGTCCTGCAGTGGCAAACTCTTTTGGCTTTCCAGAGAGACAACCTAGGGTAGCAGTTAAGAGCATGGACTGCAAGGTAGAAGAGCTCTTTGTTCCAAGCCTGACTCCACCACTTACTGGTGGGTGGAAAATCACTTACGTATTTTGCACCTTCATTTTCAAATATGCAAAACAGAGTATTAATTGCCTTACCCCCATAGGTTTGGTAGGAGGGATAATACGTACAATGCTTTGGTAAGTGCCTGGCACCAGGTAAGCAAATTCTGCATAACTGTCACTAATACTATTCCAGAAATTGGGCAGAAGCATTAACTCTCACCCAAATAAAGAATGATGGTTGGGAAGGAACTGTTCTGTATTAAGATTAAAAAGAGCACCTGAGGATTTTGTCTCTTGAAAATCATAAGCAAAAGTTTCTCCCCTACATCTAAATGCCTATTCATCTATAATGAAAATGTGTACACAACTAAGTTGGGGCTCACTGTGGAAAAGCAAAAGGCAAGAGGTTGGTGTCCGCTGCCTTTCTCAGTATATAAAAGGCGAACTATTTTCTGTATTATCAGAGCTAATGGAACATGCCAAGAGAAATAGGTAGGTGTGACCAATTGGGAGTTTCTTTCCATTCCACCAGACTGCTGAATATCTCACCATATCCTTTGTCATCCAAATCAGCAGTGAAAAGCACTGTCAGCCAACCCCCAGCGCATTCAGCAGATAGGTGGCTTAATTAAATATGCCATTGAATGGGCTATAGAATTCTATTGCTGATTCTGACAGGTGAAAGACAGAGGGGACAATTTCCTGGGTTTTTATTTAAGATGTATTTTCAATGTATCCTCCACAGAGGGTGTCCCAGGCTGCATTAATTTTTGTTAAGTTTTCTTTTTACTAAACCCAACTCTACACACAATGAGCTAGTTGATGAAAACAAGTCTAAAGTCAGTAATGCCTCCATTGTCCCCACACTGAGAACCAATATGCAATGGGTGGATTAGGCCATTATGAAAGATTTAGACGATGCCACAAAGCAGTATTGGGAAATAGCCTTTCTTTCTACCATTCTGGGTATTAATGCCTTTAAACTAGGAGTGGGCAACTGTTCCTCAGTACCAAATGGAGGTATGACATTTATAAATAGCAAACAGAACTAACAGGTTCTAAACATGCTGAATTTAGAGATTAAGTGAATATTGTTAAATAAAGATTTGCTTAACCTGGGATTCACCCAGATTTGAATAGAAAATGCTGAAAACAAGAGACTAAATACAAAACAATGCAACATTCTGGCTAAGAGTATAGAAGATCTGGTTTCGTATGTTTTCTGGAACATTAAACTAGGAGCTCACCAGGGCCAGCTGGTGTCTAGGCCCCATCAGCAGCACTTAACTGCCTGTGATGTGTGCAAAATCCAGTCATCAGAGAACTAAGAGTGTGACCCAGGCTTCCTCCAGAGCCAACCTTTCTGAAATAAATGTAAAAGAAAGATAAGGTCTCAGATCAGCAGTCTCTTTGGGAAGAGTTTGAGAACTGGGAAGAAATCTCCCCTCCCTCTTTCCCACCTGGTAACAGAACAGTAGTTGACATGTCTCCGGTCACCCGCATCCCCAGAGCCACTCACTTGACCTGACAAATAAATGAACTTACAGAAAACCCCCTTCCTGAGTCCCACTTTCTGCACTTAACTTTAAGCAGCTGGATATGTGATAGCACAAGTCCTTAGTGCTGCGACTGCAACAAAACTCACTGATAGAGTCCACCCAGTAGCTTAGCAACTGTTTTTATTTCTCTAGGCTTTTTGGAGAAGTAGAGAAAAGGAAAAGAGCTTTGTCAAAGTGAATGTCACGCCACCATATTTCTTTCCACTTCGTGGGGGTGGGGGTGTGGAAGGGGCTCGGCAAATGGTAATTGTGAGCTGTGAAGCATTTCATTCTAAGGCTCAAGGGACAAGGACATAAGCAGGGTGGCTCTTCCCTTGTTTTACAAAGCATTGCAAACTGGCTGTCTTAGTAGGCACCTTGAGCCTCTTAGTGCCAGGCACTTAAGAAAAAGAGTTTGAGAATCCACTCCTGTCAATCCTAAGGCCCCCTGCTTCTTTGCTATCATCCTTATACAAAGCAGACACATGAAAGACCCTAACAGACATGGCCCAGCCAAAGTGATCACCCTTATTTTAAACTGAAGAAAGTTGGGCACTGCATGGGTCTACCCTAAAGCTAAGGTAGGTAGGTAGGGGAGGGTGAAGCCAGAGGACCAGGAATGATTCCCCATAGATATCTGAATGCAGGGGATGGAAGAATGGAAAAGTGGTCTTCTTCATAGCGTCTGAGGCTGTCAATGCAACATGTGGGAAAGGGGGGCAAAAAGCAGGCTGAACACCAAATTCCAAGACCAACACGCAGAGAATAGCGGAGCTATTCAGGGATGTGGGGGCGAGAAGAGCTTCAAGATGGCTGCTGTCGTGAACCACTGATATGAGCTAAATCTATGATGCTGCATAAGCGTGAAGCCCTGTTCCCGTAATTGAAAGGAATATCTGAGGTAAGGGGGCACGATCACTGTAATCAACCACAAGTTGGAGCAAGGGCCTAAGCTGTTCTTCTATTCAATCAGGACTGAATGGTCACTAGGCTGATGGCAGGGTTTACAGTGTTGGTGTGATGGCACTGGGCAGAGCATTCACTCCAACTCCACTACTTTGAACTGAGACAATAAGAATGTCCCTGTTTCTACATTCCACAGCCCTGGGCACTCAGTGTCACTGCGAGGAGAGGATAGGAGCATCTTTTGTTGGCATCAGTTCCCATTAACAAGTTGGGGTTTAATTATGAAATTCAGATATTCTCCTTTTCAAAGTGATTTGACTGATACTTCTTACCACCTTCCCCTCCTCAAAAACCCTTACTAATAAATGTATACAACATTCCTTTTAAATACTTACTTTTAATAACTGAGAGTTAATCAAAAGCCGTTTTTTCTGACTTTAATTAAATCATAGTTCCTGCTTCCCATTCCCACTCTTTGGAAGTGAGAGGAGCAATCTGAGTGCCCCCCACCCAGGCCCTCCAACCTCTCTGAGGTCCAGGTTCTCAGAGTCCAACACCAGTGCTGGACAACATCGAAAGGAAGAGTCTAAAGAAGTCCAGTTCTAACGCCTATCACAGCTAATACAGTAGTTAAAACGCATGGGCTATATGCCAAGCAAAGTTCTAGCACTTGACAAATACAAACTCATTTAATCTTTATTATAACCCTGGGACATAGATACTCTTATTGTCCCTGTTTTACAGGTGAAAGAACTGAACCACAGACAGTATGGTGACTTGTCAAAGGTCAGAAAGCTAATACGTGAAAAAGATCCAAATGCCAAGAGTTCAACTCTAGAGTCTGTATATCTATGTCATGGAATCTCAGAAGAGCTGGCTCTGTCCAGTTGGCCAAAGTGATTGTGCTACCTCAGGCTCCAGCTCTGTCCATGGTTTCAGAGAGGACACACTCTCTGCTTTCAGGGACACATCCTTCTAAGCATCTCAGGCTTGCACTGAGGAGCTGGGCAAACTAAAACCACGGAGGAAAGAGAAGTAAGGCCCAAAACAGTCGCCCCTCATGCTTTAGCTAAAAGGAAAGCATCCTGGCAGCTCCCCAAGCTCTGCCTGGGCCACTGATATGTGCTATATCACTTTCAAATATATCCAGATTATTACCCCAATACTTCACCCAAAGCGTCCTAATGAAATATGAGTGGATATTAACTAAGCTGTAAAATCCATAAAAATGCTGCTTTACAAGAGACATTTACCTATGAATCAGCAGTTGGGTTAATTCATTATTTAGTAGGCTTGTTATTTATAGCATATTACAGCTTGGTAAATTATTTATATGTGCTTGTTTCTGTGCATGATTTCCCCTTAAGAGAGGGAAAATGTTTATCAACCATACAGGGAGGTTGTTTCAGCCAGAGGCCTGTTGTTAAAAGAGCTTGGGCTAGTTTCTCTTTCTTCCTTCCAGCTCAAGACTCCCATCTGGAAGGTCCAGAGGCTGACAGAATTGTAAGCAAATCAGCTATTTTACCATGGCGGGAGGTGGGGGGGGGCAGAGTCCCAAAGAGAAGCATTTCCCTCCGTGTGTTCTGCCGCAAGGCTCATGGATATGGGCTATAAAATAAGGTTCTGTCAGTGGATCACTCTGGCTAATACTGGGTTAAAGCCAAGGTTTTGAAGCTGTAGGACTTTGAAAAAAAGTTCAAAGATAAGTGACCTTCAACATACTAATATGTCTCTTAAATCTCCAAGAAGAAGATAATGGAATGATTTATGTGACTATGGGGTTCTTTTTATGCACAAAGCTTAGGGGACTAGAACCCACTTTAGCAACACTCCCCTAAGGAGAGGTCTTTCTCATGCTGAAAGGGAACTAACATTGGGTAAATTGGTGGCCTGAACTCTGCCATCTTGTTCTTCCCTGACAAATTCTGAAATGGAATGGTCAACATGAACCAATCTGTCACTGTAACACAGAAGCAATCTAGTCCAGCTACCCCTAAGATCCGCACCACATCATTGGGCATATTCATGTATTCTTTTTCGTTTGTTAATTGAATCATGTTTTTTAGTTCTGTCGTCTAAAATCACTGTGCTTTACCGTGGCAGAGACCGTCTTTTGCCTCTTTGGTCTCTTCTTTCACTGCACAAGCACGACAGACACCAGGTCCCAGCAGAGACAAGGATAAGCAGCAAATATTAAGTAGCAGCCAGCTACTTCAGGCTTTTTCTTCCAAGGAAAGTAGAAAAATAATAGTATATCATTGAATGAAGAAGGTGGGAGCAAGATCATAAAAAGATTAAAGGAATTAAAAGTGTTGGAACCTTTGAAACCAGACATACGCTAACTGCCCTGTGTTGTGATAAGGCAGCATGAACACCTTCCAAAAGGCCTACTCTATGGTTACTATAAGTATATTTTTACTCTAAGTACTTTTATTCTGCAATCTGTTCTCTAACCAGAACCATATTTTTTTTTTTTTTTGAGACAGAGCTTCAAGCCATCCCCCTGGATAGAGTGCCATGGCATCACAGCTCACAGCAACCTCCAGCTCCTGGGCTCAAGTGAGTCTCCTGCCTCCACCTCCCAAGTACCTGGGACTACAAGCGCCCACCACAATGCCTGACTAATTTTTGGTTGCAGCCATCATTGTTGTTTGGCAGGCCCAGGCTGGATTCGAAACCGCCACCTTGGGTGTATGTGGCTGGAGCTTTAGCCACTTGAGCCACAGGCGCTGAGCTAGAACCATATTCTAAGTAAAGGATACCACTGAACTTCAATTTTTAAAAGTCATTGCTGGCCAGACACAGTGGCTCACGCCTGTGATCCCAACACTTGGGAAGGTCAAGCCCAGGATGTCAAGACCAGCCTGAGTAACATAGCAAGACCCCCATCTCTACAAAAAAATTTTTAAATTAGCCAGGGCATGGTGGTGTGGGCCTGTCATCCCAGCTGCTTAGGAGGCTAAGGCAGGAAGATAGCTTGAGCCCAGGAGGTCAAGGTTACAGTGAGCTATATATGATCTGGGTCACTGCATTCCAGCCTTGGTAATAAAGCAAGACCCTGTCTTTTAAAAGTGAGTTTGAAAGATTTGCCATCTCATCATACTCATTAGGGTCAACATTTTTTTCATTCAAAGGACCTCTTATTTTGTCAAAATCCCATTAAGACTACATAGAATCCACTCCCCCCACAAACTCATTTAATAGCAATCATTGCTGAAACCCATCTCTTAATTCAGGGTTACCTATCATCTGTGATAAAGGTGTTCAGTTATTAATCATAGACAGCTAAAACAATTATCCAGAGTAACAAAAATACTTGTCCTAATCTGAATGCGCTACTTTCTATTTGGGAAGACCTTCAGAAATGTTCACATAGCTGGGTGGCAAGAATCCTGAAGTGGTCTCCAGCTCTGCTACTACTAAAACTGGGTGACTCTGAGCAAATTCCCTTCCTGTCTGGGCCTCAGTTTTCTCTTCTATAAGATCAGGGCATTGAGCTAAATGGTCTCTGAGATCCCAGTATTCCAGCATGACAGTGGGATATATGAGGAGAGAGAAAGTAGGAAACCAACTAGTGGAACGCTGGGTCATAAAGATCTAGGCTAATGACCTCAGTCAACTTGCAGAGAATCCTCCTTGGTCTGGAAATTCTGTTATACATTGAGGTAGTACCTCAGCATGTCTGCAGCACATTTTATCAACAGGGGTGGGGGCCTGCCATTACACAAACACAGAGATCACTGCCCCCAACATTCTCAGGAACGTATCTGCTAATGATTCTGCTCTAGGATTCAAAATGTTGCACTGTCAACTTTCTGGATGCCTGACTTTGGACAAGTCATTCAACCTCTCTATAGAGTAAACTTTCTCCTTAGTAATAGTCTATGACAAAATGCATACAAAGCTCTTAGTACAGTGGCTGGCTCCTAATCATACAAATGCTAGTTGCTATTATTAATTTCATCAGTTATTAACTGAGACATTTAGCCATCTCCCTATATATTCCACCTCTCTGTAATACAGCCAAAGGGATTCTCACCTTTATTTCTACAATTTCCTTTGTGAAAATTCTCAGTTACAGTCAGGTTAACATACTTGCTGTCTCACAATGCATCTAGTACTTTACCAGCTCCATCCTTTTGCTCAAACTATGTCCTCTGCCTGAACTGCTTGCTCTTTTTTTCTTTCTTTCTTTCTTTCTTTTTTTTTTTTTTTTTTTTTTGCTTGCTTGCTCTTTTCTTTCCCCATCTAAAACAAATACTGTGCCCCTCATCCTCCATGGTCACCTCAACTGGTAAGGATTAATTTTTCCTCTAAACTCACTGTCCTTTACTGCCTGAATCACTTTCCTGCTAATTAATCACCAAGCCTGCCTTGTGATTGGACACATTCTAAATTGCAACCAAAATGATTTCACTTTTCATATGTGACTGCTTGATGACAGAAGCTGCCCTGCACCCTTTTGTCTCCCCATTCTGGTGCCCAGCACAGAGCAGGGGTCCAGCAAACACACTGGGTTGCTTTGGTTTTCGCCTCTGAACAAACCTAGCTCCACCTTTAGAGACAAGATTCCCCTAGAAGCTTCTTTGGACCTGCACTGTCCAATATGATAGCCAACAGCCACATACATCTCTTGAGCACTTGACATGTGGCCAGTCCAAAATGAGATGTACTGTAAGTATAAATTACACAACAAATTTCTAACAGTAGAAAAACAGAATGTAAATGGCTCATTAATATTTTTATATTACTCACATGTTGAAAGGATAATACTTGAGGTAAATTTAGTTAAATTAAATATATTATTAAAATTAATTTCATATGGTCCTATTTACATTTTTAACGTGACTACTAAAAAATTCAAAATTACATATGTGGTTCGGGTGTGATGGCTTACACCTGTAATCCTAGCACTCTGGGAAGCCAAGGTGAGTGGATTGCTTGAACTCAGGAGTTCGAGACCAGCCTCAAGCAAGAGAATCACTTGAGCCCAAGACTTAGAGGTTGTTGTGAGTTATGACACCATGGTGACTCAACACCAGGGTGACTGAGTGAGACTCTGTCTCAAAAAAAAAAAAAAAAAATATATATATATATATATATATGGGGGCTCACATTATATTTCTATTATATAGCACTGCTGTGGCCCTTTAAAAATACAAAGCATGTAAGAGCACTGATAATTAGAGATGCACTAATTGTTTTACCACTATTCTTTTCAGAGAACACCTACAGTAACCTGCTGGTGTTTGAATTTCATGTCTATTCTAATCTAGCACTGTCGGTGTGAACTGTTCACGGGTCCTTTGAGAAAACAGGAGATTCTGATGTGTATGCCAGATGGGGGCCCATCTACAGAATACTGGAAAAGGAATGTACTATGGTTAGACCATCTTTTTCCTGCTTAATACATTTCTGTTATTAATTAAGAAACTTGAAAGCTCCCTGGTGAGATACTAAAATAAAACATGGCCAAGTGGGGGGGGGGGGGCAGCAAAAGGGAAAACTCCGTGATCAGTGCAGAATAATGATATTGATTTTAAGGCAGCAGTTGGGGAACCAAGGAGCTTCCATTAATCAGAAATCACTCAGGAGCACTTGTTCCATTCACAAAAACCATTTGTACCTTTATGCCAACAGTGGCTAAAGAAACAGTCTTCCTAACAGAATCTCATCCTTGTCACAGCCTGTGCACACAAATTCTATAGGTGTTGTGGGGACGGCAAAAGATAATAATAGACAAAGTTCCAACACTCCAGGGTCAGATAAGCTTACTATGGCTCACACTGTCAGGGAAGGTTTCACAGGGGAAGCAAGAATGGATGTAGCTGGCCCCAGAAGGGTACCCAACATTGGGTAAGTGACAGTTTGTTATGGCACAGAATGTTATAGTAAAAGGGCAAAAAAGATGAGAAGATGGAGAATAAGAGAATATGCATTTTTAATGTATCAATAGTGGGAAAGGGGGGGTGGCAAAGAATAAATGTAACTGTGAGAGACCTTGAACGGGTTTCAATTTCCTCTTTTTCAAAAGGAGGTACTAGCCTACCTTTCACAAACTCATTGTGAATATTAAATGAGTTAATACATATGAAGAAACCCCAAACATTGTTCCTGGCCTATTACAGACACTCCATCATTACTGAGTCCCATCCCTATTGCATTTCTTTCTGGGGTTAGACCTCTTGGTTTCTGATATGGACGCCTGAATTCATACCTGCTGAGCCCTAAGTTCTTGCCCATGATGTTCCTAACCTTGACATTGACCTCTGTCTTGCTGCTAGAGAGAATTTCACAAGCTTGTTAACCCATGAAGAACCAGTCTCTCTCAGTGAGGATGAAATAAGCTGAGTACAGCTTTCATGGAAAACTGGGAGCCATGATTTTCATCAAAATCAACAGCAAAATGAGTGTTTAGTCTCAGCAAGGGAGTATTTACTTTCTGAACCTATATTTCAAACTGGATTGACCAACACAAACATACCATTTTATAAGCCCAATCCTACTCACCCTAGGAGATCCACTTTAAATCTACTTCCTAAGGACTTGCTGCAGCGAAGTATTGAAGTGTCAGCAAACCAAGCATTTCACACCCTCTTTTAACCCATTTAGAGAAAGAAGCATTCTGGGGGATTTGCTTCTTTAAAGTCGGCATTGTTCCTGTTTTCTTTCTATAACACACCTTTTCGTCACCCCTACCTGCTCCCTCACGTGGTTCACACAGACGGCAGTAGTTTTGTTCATTCTTGAATTTTTTTATATTTTCTTTTTTGGAGACAGAGTCTCACTATGTCACCCACGGTAGTGCCGTAGCATCACAGCTCACAGCAACCTCCAACTCTTGGGCGCAAACAATTCTGTCGCCTCAGCCTCCGTTGTAGCCAGGACTACAGGCGCGCGCCAGAACGCCCGGCTATTTTTTTTTTATTTTAATTTTTATTTGCATATGGAACACAAGGCGGGGCTGTCCAATCAGGTCACGCGGCTATCTATGAACGCCTGAACAGAAATATTCTTCTGAGTAACGGCATAACCAGAGCTCCAGTGGCGCAATTGGTTAGCGCATGGTACTGATATGCCACTGGCAGTGCAGTGATACTGGGGTTGTGAGTTCGAGTCTCACCTGGAGCACATTGGTTTTTTGTTTTTTGATTTTTTTGAGACAGAGTGTCCACTATGTTGCCCTCAGTAGTGCCGTGGCGTCACAGCTCACAGCAACCTCCAGCTCTTGGGCTTAGGCGATTCTCTTACCTCAGCCTCCCGGGTAGCTGGGACTACAGGCGCCCGCCAGGACACTCAGTTATTTTTGTTGTTGTTTGTTTGTTTGTTTAGCAGGCTCGGGTCAGGTTCGTACCCACCAGCCCCAGTGCATGTGGCCGGCGCCATAACCGCGGTGCCACGGGTGCTGAGCCTCATTCTTGAATTTTTAAAAAAGATAATGAATACACACAGTCACAAAGTAATCCCTAAGACAAACATGGCCCGGGACAGCCACACTCAGTACAGAAACTGGGCAGGAATGAAACAAAAACTATGCAGATTTGCTCAGGTGAGGTGGCCGAAGTCAGGGCAGCACCACAGACATGGGCATCTCCCTAAGACTGCCTGTGAAATCATTTCAGAAGAAAGAAGAAACCTTCAGAAATCATTCAAAAATGAGTAACGTTCAGAACAACAGTTACCTGGTGGGGGCAGGGATACTGACTGGGGCATGAGAGAACCTCCTAAGGATGATGGAAACACCTTTGATAAATAAATAAATATGTGTGTGTGTGTGTGTCTTGATCTGAGTGGCATTTTACACAGGTGTACATATATAAAAATTCACCAGGCTAACTAATTCCCTGAAGATTTGTTGACTTTAACTGTATGCAAGTTATACATTTAAAAATGTTTTTAAATTGTTACATGTACTCATGTATAGGCTCAGAGGAAGACTCAGGCCTTCCTGCTACCAGCCCTGTCAACTGGCACAGCCTTTTGGGAAAACAATTTGCCACCTTGTATCAAGGGCCCTAAAATAGGTTTAAAACTTTTAAGTCAGTAATCCCATTTCCGTTTGTCTCTCCTGAGGAAATCATCTGAACCATGAGAAAAACCACATGCAGGATGATGGTCAAACAAGTAACTAACCAGAAGATGCACTGGCCTGTGTGTGGCTATGCTATGTTCCATCACTGTATCAAGTTTAAAAGGCAGCATACAAAAGCTTGTTTGGCCATTATGACTTGGGGAGAGAGAGGGAGGGAGAGGAGGAGGAGGAGGGAGAGAAAAGAGAGAGAGAGAGAGAGAGGGAAGGAAGGAAGGAAGGAAGGAAGGATTGCTTTGATGTTTATGTTGTAATGATGAAAGTGATTTCTTTTATGAGTCTTTGTCCTAAGGTTGTCTTAAAATCACATTGTGTCTACGCACAACATACCCACCACTAGTTGTTTTCTAGGAAATGTAGTTAAATTTTTTGGAAAAAAAAAAATAAAGGAATATGGAACCTGGGGTCTCAGGAATTTCTGCTTTTAACAACTATATCAGGTAATTAGTATCAAACTAGAGAAATGAACAAAATGATACTTCTTAAAGGAATACTATACCCTGCATGGTTTCTCTTGTATTCGAGCTGTGCTTTCAATTATTTTCCAAAGCATTTTTACATATAGACATCAAATTCTGAGGAAGAGACGATGATAAAATGCAGATCTAAAGGGCCTCTGGATCCCCTGGATCACACAGGTGCTACAAGGATGGACATGGAATCAAGTACCCAGCACCTGAAAGGGGGTAATGAGTGTAGAAGTAAAGTTTCAGATCCCCAGGTTTGTCCTTCATACCTCTATCATTTTCTAAAAAGTTTTGATCCAGTTCTAGTCTTGATGTCTTCCACTAGGCCCATGAGTCTGAGACAAGCCAGTTGACACATTTTTTAAACTGCCTATATTAAAGCAACTGTTTTTCAAATGTTCGTTATCACCTCCTGCTACTTTTTGCATTTCAATCCCCAAATGTTAAATTCCTGTCACTTCGCAAAACTTTCAGAGATTTTCTCCCCTCTACCTGTTTGAAGTTTGAGGACAATTTCATTTTTCCCCTCTGGGTTTTCCATTAGCTAAAGCCATTAGAAAGAGCCTGAACCTCGTCTTTATGAGGGCTCCTTCAAAGTGGGCTGTCACTGGGGTTGATGGTCCGGTTACAAGATTGAAGACTTGGGCTCTGTAAAGAACTGCTCTTGAAAAGTCATTAGCGAGATCCCCAGGCCCAAGTTTTTATACCCGAGGCAGGAAGTCTGAGGGCATTTTACCCCCAGTGAATACATCAAGTCCATTAATCCCCATGTGCCTTTCCACCACTGTGCACAGAGTGATTACATGTGCAGAACACAATAGGAGGTAGTGAGAGAGGTGGAGGGAAGGACGCTGGTGCTTGTTTTGTTTGATTTTAAAGATTTTAGAGAACTTATGTCAAGAAACTATTGTAAGACTTTACTTTTTCCAGAACCTTGCTTCTTTCGAGGTCTCTGAAACCTAACCCTAAGTCCTGTAACCCATGATCTACACGCATTACAAGCTGTATGTATCTAAAATTTCCATATGCAAGATTCAGGCCCAAATAATAAACACAAGAGGTCTCCCAGAAACCTGACTTTAAAAATCCAGGAAACAGCTCTGAGATAGTGGGTTGTTACTGCATAGGCGCACACGATACCCTAGCTTTATTGCCCAAAGCAAGACACTTAGGTCACCTGGATGTTGTCTCCCCAACGGTAAAATGAGGGGTTCCAACAAAAGATCCTCCAGGTTTCCAGAATTTCTTGGACACAATAGCAGTCTAAGAGGGTATCCAAGTGGAAGGCTCTATTTCTGAGACAAGTAGGACTAATAACATGCGGAGCTCTCCTCAGTAAGTCCCAGACACTTGCACATTCCATGGCACACAAGCTTGTCCAACTACATTCTGGACACTGCCCCTCAGTCCCTCAGTTCTCAGAACAGAGATGCTTCAGAAATGGTTCTCATCTACTAAAATGTACCCAACAGCTGTATTTAATGAGGGCTGGGAGGAACGCTCGTGTTCTGTTCCAGGGGCGAACAAAGGGGTCTGGCCTGTCTTAGGCAGAAGCCACCCAATGATACAATGCTTCTCTTCACAGTGAGCTTTTCCACCTGTCAACAGATGCTTAAAGCAACAGGATGAATATGAAACAGCTGAGTTGGACACCAAAGTAGACCAAGGCAGCTGTTCCTTGCCTTTCAGCATAAAAAGCATGGCAGTTATGTTGAAAAGGACTGGTGGCCCATAAATATAATCCCTTTGCACATTCTCTTCTCTTCTATCTGCAGTTTTGAGGACTTGAGTTATTTAACTAAAGAAGTTGTAGAACAACCAAAGTTTAAAGCTCTAAGTACGCGAAAGAAGACAAAAGTATAGGAGATAAAGGACAATAATAATAAGGGTTACCATGATAGGAGTGGGTAGTTAGGGATTCTTTGAGCTTAAGCATAAAGCTTCAATAGAAAGACTAGATGTTATTATTCACTTGAAAAAGTTCATCTCTCCCAGTACTTAAGAACTGATCCTTTGAAGATCCTTTATCTGAATATTTTGATAAAAGCTAATTATATATAATGATAATCGCCACTTAAATTTATAAAATGAATTTAAGTTCAAGATGTGTAAATGTGGGGTGCATTATAATTATAAAGACAATTTTATTTTATATTCTGAAACTATCAAGAGCTCTGAGTCTACTGTGATAGACGTCAGTTCTGAGGAAAGAAACTTTATTAAGAATGTATTTTTATTACTGATTTGCCAACATTCATGTCTTATTTTTTTTAGGGTAACAAAGAGAGGTTTTTTTTTTTTCAGAGACAGAATCTCACTTTGTCACCCTCAGTAGAGTGCTGTAGCATCACAGCTCACAGCAATCTCCAGCTCTTGGGCTTAGGCAATTCTCTTGCCTTAGCCTCCCAAGTAGCTGGGACTACAGGCACCCGGGCCAGGTTTGAACCCACCACCCTCGGTATATGGGGCTGGCACCCTACTCACTGAGCCACAGGTGCCACCCACAAAGAGAGATTTTATTCAGGAAGAATAAAGAAAAAAGTTAGAGCACTTCCAAAGAGAACTGGAAGTGGGTCCCTCTCATGAAGGACAGAAGGTAAGAGAGACCCATTATGAATCTATTTTTTATGTTTATCATTATGTTTGGCAATTTCATTAAAAGTCAAAATATTGGCTCGGCGCCTGTGGCTCAATCGGCTAAGGCACCAGCCACGTACACCTAAGGTGGCGGGTTCAAATCCCCAGCCCAGGCCCACCAAAACAGCAATGATGGCTGCAACCAAAAAAAAAAAAAAATGGCTGGGCATTGTGGCGGGTGCCTGTGGTCCCAGCTACTTGGGAAGCGGAGGCAGGAGACTCGCTTGATCCCAGGAGTTGGAGGTTGCTATGAGCTGTGATGCCATGGCACTCTACCCAGGGGGATAGCTTGAGACTCTGTCTCAAAAACAAACAAAAAAAAGTCAAAATATTAATGAAAAGGTTGAATATCGATATTTCATCCAAAGTACACAGGGCCATACACTTTATATTTTATAATTTTTATGTTCAGTTCCATAAGCTGAAAAGATTGGTAAAAATTTATTTTTGTCTATTTGCCTTTTAAGTAGGCAATTTTTTCATTTTAAAATATGAAAGTACATATATAAGTACTGTGGGAAATGTGGAAAAAAAGAAATAAAAACAGACAGAAAAAAAAATCAGTCACAATTCACCACCAAATTATATCCACTCTTAGCCTTTTGGAAAAGTTCTTTCCATTCCATTCTTCCATGTATAAGGTTTGTTATTGTTGATAACAGCTTTATTGAGATATAATGCAAATAACATACAACATGTCCATTCAAAGTGTATTATTCAATGGTTTTTAGTATTTTCACAGATGCATCCCGCACCAATTTTAGAACATGTTTATCCTTCCCCAAAGAAACCCCACACCGCTTAGCCATCATTCCCCAACCCCCATTACCCTGGGTCCTGGGGAACTACTAATCCATTTTCTAGCTCTGTAGATTTGCCAAATGTAGTGCAGTTTCTGATTATACACATACTATATATTTTAAACATTTTTAAGCCAATAATATAACATTAGCATTTTCTAACATTAATTACAAAGTTTTCATTTTTTAAATAATTACATATTAGTCCATTGGATAGATGTGCAATATATTTAATTACTTGTTGCTGTGAATATACTTCCAAATTCCTCTTATTCTGACCTGTTAACTTTGCACTGGACCCTGTACATAAACAATTGATAAGAAATTCATTCATTTGAATGCAGGTGCCAACCTGTGACATTAGGGCAATGCCAGCCTTCCTGCCAGCCTACATTTTTTCCTTGCTGTCAGAGTTTACTGCTCAGCTAGAATGCTACCCATGAAACTCTTGGCTTCAAGTGGCTAACCTTGTCAAGGGGAAACTAGGGCTCAAAAGTGACCCCTGCGACCAGCTATCAGATGCCGGATGTCTAGTGTCTTATTATCTTCCTGATCTGATCACTATACACCCAGAATACGGTTCCTCCATTTGACACTGCAATCTGATGCCCTCAGGCTGCAGCCAGAAGCACATAGCAATTAGGAAACCTGTAAGAATTTAGTCCCCACTCGGAAGGAAGTAGGCAGGAGGCTTCCAGGGGCATTCACAGGAAGAGAAGTTGCACATTCCTCTCTTCCCTATGTGAAAAGTGATAGGACAACACTCAGCAAATCTGAAGGGAACGTACGTTTTCAGGGCAGCATCCCAAACGTGATAACAGCTACTGTTAAGGATGTAATAATAATAACCATAGGTAACACTGACGGAGTATGTACATCCTCTTTATAGGCACTTTTACATTTAATCCTCTGAAAGGCATACACACATATATATATCTTATTCATCCCCATTAACCAGATAAGGAAACTGAGGCTCCCATGCTAAGTAACCTGCCCCAAATCATCCAGCTCTCTGTACTCCTTTCAACAAGTGGCAGAGGCCAGATGCAGTGGCTGGTGCCTGTAATCCTAGCACCTTGGGAGACTGAGGCGAGTGGACTGCTGGAGCTCAGAAGTTCCAGATCAGACTGAGCAAGAGTGAGACTCCGTCTCAACTAAAAATAAGAAAACTAGCAAAGTATTGGTGTGGGCGCTTGTAGTCCCAGCTACTTTGGAGGCTGAGGCAGGAGGATGTACTTAAAGGAGAAAAAGGCTTGGCAAAACTTAATCTCTTTTTTTTTTATTAATTGATTTCTGTGTACATTGATGCAAACATGGGGTACATTGTGCTGTTTCATATACAATTTGAAACACCTTCATCAAGCTGGTTAACATAACTTTCACATCATTCGGTTAATCATTGTATCAACA
>CAUYQV010106419.1:0-43601 GCA_963574575.1 Galagoides demidoff
GGCGCCTATGGTCCCAGCTACTTGGGAGGCGGAGGCAGGAGACTCGCTTGAGCCCAGGAGTTGGAGGTTGCTATGAGCTGTGATGCCATGGCACTCTACCCAGGGGGATAGCTTGAGGCTCCGTCTCAAAAAAAAAAAAAATAATAGTGACCTCAGTGGCTGCTGTGGAGGTTGCAGGTGGACGAAGAAGGATCTATTCAGAGTGCCCAGCAGGGAACATCACATAGCAGGAACTCAGGAACAGTGGCTGTTAGTTAAAAAATGTGTCTAGCTCTTTTTCTTTTGGCACTTTGCCTCCCTCTCTACCTGCACCGCCTTTTGGGCTGGCTCTCTGCCTGGAATGTCCTGCTCCTCCCCTACCCTCCCCCACTAGGTGTGACCAGTAGGTAGCAGTGAAGTCATGTGTGGGATGGGGTCATCCTTAGACAAAAGGCCAAGTAGGAAGAGAGGCCACAGCTGGAACCCACAGGACGGCTAAGGAAGCATGGAGGAGGCATCCAGAAAGGAGCCAGAGAGAGAACGAAAGCCAGGTGGGAAGAGCGGCCCAGGATGGAGAAGGAGCTGGTAGGAGCACCTGGTCCCCAAAGTATAGCTCACAGGGACTGAGTGGTGCATGTAGATCAGGAATGGAGAGGGCAGGGCCTTTGACTGGGGGAGTGGTGGAGCCGGACAGAAGTCAGGGTACAGAGAGGGCTGAGGAGGCAAAGCCCATGGGTAGGACAAGTATGAAGGGCAAGAGAGGAACAGGTGTAGTCAGGGGACTCTGGGTTTGAAAGACACTTATTTTCCTCTTTAAAGGTGAGTGATTCTTGTGACCATCTTAAAAACAAGAGGCCTGTGAGAAGAGAGATTGTAGCCAGAGCACAGAGAGACAGAGGAGACAGACAGACGTGCTGACGGCCCAAGATGTGGAGCAACCCTTTGGATGAGGAAGCAGGAAAAGTCTTCGATCCTCCCCTTTCACCTTGGCTCCCCTGTGGAATTTTCTTTCACTTCCTGAGAACATACCTAGCCTCAGCAGTTTTTCTGGAGCCAAAGTGCTTTCAGCCTTGGCGAGTGCATTAGTCCAAGAAGAGAGTCAAGAGATTCCCCCAGGGAACATGATTGATTGTGTTTTGTGCTAAGCTCAAGTGATACACAAGCTTGTCCCCAGATGGACAACATGGTACTGTCCCAATTGCCCTGCCCACAGTCAACAAAGCACATAGAAAGGAGCTTGCTCTGTACCTGGCAGTGGGGACCTGGGGCTGGAGTACAAGTCATGCAACGTGAGCTGAGGGTGAAATAGGGGAAATCCACGAGCCCCCACCTAAAAGCTCCTACAGAATCTGGATGGAGACTCCAATGATGAGGTCAGTGGGCATAATCTGAAGTCAACTGTGCTCCAAATAGTCTTTCTTTTAAAGGTGAATGAATTGTTGTCTTTTAAAACCAAGTTTGGGAAGATAACTTTTGCATAGATTATTCTGAACTCATTCTAAATCAGAAATTGACTTTGTTAATTGCAAGAAGAAATGGCTGAAACACACAGTTACTTAAATTCTCCCTCCTGGATTCATGAACAGAATCACCCAGGAGAGGTGAAGAGAGAGGATCAGTCCTTGTAATTCTCTCTGGGGACCCTCTTTTGTCTGTAGCTTGCAGTGTTGTTTTTTTTTTTTTTTGGCCGGGGCTGGGTTTGAACCCCCCACCTCTGGCATATGGAGCCGGCGCCCTACTCCTTGAGCCACAGGCACCGCCCAGCTTGCAGTGTTGTAAGCGACATCAAGCATTCTGAACCCACACCCAGTCCTGTAAGCTTTTTGTTCCCTGAGCATTCTGGACTGAGACCTCTACACCCTGATTCCTCTGCCCTTATGTTAGCCCAGCCACTGTCACTCCCTTCTCACTTACCTATTTGGATCCATCCACACCTTTTCTAGGAGTCTGGCTTTGGGGTGCAGAGTTAGTCATGATCACCATTGTGGGGGCTTGTCTAGCCACTCTGCCCATCAAGTGTCATAGTGGGCAGTGAGGTGATTACAAAGCATGGCTGATAAGTTATTGGGACCTGCCTGCAGGATGAGCTTAAGTTGGCATAGCTTCCTTGACTGTCGTGAAGGGTATGCTTTATTATTATTATTATTTTTTTGAGACAGAATTTCACTCTGTCACCCTGGGTAGAGTGCTGTGGCTCACGGCAACCTCAAATTCCTGGGCTAAAGTAAGTGATCCTCTTGCCTCAGGCTCCCTAGTAGCTGGGACTACAGGCTCCCACCACAACGCCCAGCCTTTTTTAGAGACGGGGGTCTTGCTCTTGCTTAGGCTGGTCTTGAACTCCTGAGCTTAAGCAATCCATCTGCCTTAGCCTTCCAGAGTGCTAGAATTACAGGCATGAGCCACTGCGCCTGGCCTAAGGATATGCTGTTGATTGAACACACTGACTGAGTGCCCTCCTGGAGCCTGGTCAGCACCCTCTGGGGGCCTGCAAGGGGTGGTGGAAGCAGTAAGGGCTGTGGTCAGACATGCTAAAGCCTTGGGTCTGTGACACTGGTTCTGAGCTTCCCAGGGTGGGTGCAATGCCAAAATGATGTGATTCTGTATAGCGCAAGCACAGTGCTTGACACACAGTGTTCAGCAAATGTGGGTCTCTCCTCCTACCTCTGCCCCATCACAAAATGCAAACACAATCAGGTAATTTTCTGGAAGGGGCCCATGCTGGCCGACTGGCTGGTCACAGTGGCTGTCCTGCCCCTCTGTCTCCTGGTGGGGAGTGGGTGAGGGCTGCTACCTGTATTTTTGCCGCTTGGGTTTTCTTCAAGGTGTGTTCCTCCTTTCCCGGGGCCAGCTTTGTTTTTTTGTTCTTCCGCTTCTGCTCGTCTTCCTCCTTCTGCCGCTCGAGCTCCTGCTGGAGCTTCTTTTCATGCATCTCCTTTGCCAGCCTCTCCAGCTCCCTTCATCAAAGCAGCAGAGAGAAGAGAGTTCAGGGACCCCTGCTTGGGCCCCTCCTGTGCCTGGGATCGCCAGGTGGAGAGGGACATCAGGCAGAACATTCTTGGGTATAAAAAGAACAAAAGCAAGTTGGGTAAATAAGATGGGAAGAAGGAAAGAGAAATAGGAAACTCTGGTTAAACTGAAACTCAACTAGAAGGAATTGTTAGTTAATCTGTAGTTAGGGTTAGGGTTAGGAATTGTTAATCTGTATTTCTAGCCCATCTCCTTTTATTCAAGAGTGAGGAAAGGGCTGAAAATAAACTTGATGTTAGCACTTAAAAAAAAAAGTAACTTTCAAAGATTGTTCTGATTTTAGTGGGTGAGATCCAGCCTCATATACTGTCATGTCTGATGTTCAGCTGATAGGAAGTGGCTGGCTTTGGAGCCATGGTAGTAGGTCTGAAAGCCACATTGTGTTCCTCCCTCATCTTTCTGTCCCTTTCTGCTGTCATTCAGGTGTGCCTGTCCCTGGTGCCAACAGAAGAGAGGGCACAAAAGCCAGGCAAGCACCACATACAAACAAGTTAAAGATGCCACTTCTGAAAATGGTTAACCCATTTGCTTCCTTTTCTTTCTATTTTTTTTTCAGTTTTTGGCTGGGCTGGGTTTGAACCCACCACCTCTGGCACATGGGACTGGCGCGCTACTCCTTTGAGCCACAGGCACCTCCCTTTTCTTTTTTTGAGACAGAATCTCAGTATGTTGCCCTTGGTAGAGTGCCGTGGCATCAGCTCACAGCAACCTCCAACTCCTGGGCTTAAGTGGTTCTCTTGCCTCGGCTTCCCAAGTACCTGGGACTACAGGCACCTGCCACGATGCCTGGCTATTTTTTGGTTGTAGCTGTCAATGTTGTTTGGCGGGCCCAGGCCGGATTTGAACCTGCCAGCTCTGGTGTATGTGGCTGGCGCTCTAGCTGCTGAGCTACAGGTGCCGAGCCAACACATTTACTTTTATCTCCAGAAATCCCTGGTGTTTCCTGGTTGCTGTGGCTCTCTGCATGCTGAAACCAGCTCAGCATATGTCGTGGGGGTGGGGGTGTATGTGAGAGAGAAAGAGACAGGCAGCAGACAAAGTCACAGCTGGTCTTTGAAGATTAAGTTTGCATTTTCCAAGTCCTTCCTGAAATGAAGGCCAGAAAGCAACAGGCTTGGTGAGAAAGAAGAGTGTCCTTTGGAACCCTAAGGCCAGGTGCTTCCTAACTCTGCAGGACTGATGTTTCCACAGTGGACCACGTGGGCACACTGCAGGGGAAGGGAGGACAGTAAAGCTTTTTGGGGGCCAGTGGGAGGAGTCTGGATATAGAGGGAGGGGTAAGAAGAGGGTTAAAATTGTAGGGAAGCACCTTGGCTCTGCCCATCCAACGTCTGAGGTCCCAGGGAGGGTGAAATCCCAAGGTGATTACTGCCTCCTTTCCCTCATAATGAATGAAAATATGAGGACAGAAAGGACCTCTGTCCTTTTGCCCACTGGTGCCTCTGAGATCACCTGAAATAGTAGCTCTAGTCTCTGGACTCTAGGTGGTGTGGAGGGATCTAGACATTTCTGTGTGGGTCCTAGTGAGGGGCACAGAAAGTGGCTGAGATCGTTGACTTGTGCCTAGCTGAGGATCCCCTGTGAAAGGCAGCCAGTCAGCGGATGGGTCGCACCACAAAAAGCCCCAGATGGGACCAGGAAGGAGGGGAAATGGCTGAGGTTTAGGGGGCAACCACCAGACCCAAATCAAGAAGGTCGACTCTGGTCTCTGACTGTGGACACCTAACCACTGAGGCAGATGGGCCACACCTTGGGTGCACTTGTCAGAGGAGATTGCAGGAGCCAAGCCCTTCTCCCAGGGCCAGCCATAACTTTGCAAAAGCTTGTCCTGGTCCCAAATATCCCCCAGGAAGAAAGAAGGAGAGTGGAATGGAGAAACCCTGAAAGGTGGACAGGCAAGATGTGTCCTCCTGTTCTCAGCAGGTCATCTTCTGGGGCCTTCTGAGGCTACTGCTGCCGTCCTGGAAGATGACCCAGCACCACCAGCCCAGTCCTGGTGTTTGCACAGGGTTCCTCCCTGGGGAAATGGCTCCCACTATGGCTAGCCCTTGGTCCCAACCTCTTCTTTCTTTCCAGGAGCGCCTGCCGAATGTTTCGATCGAACGCGTTTTTCTCCTCCTCTGTCAAGGCGTCATATTCATCCTCATCCATATTTTGGAGACGTTCCTTTTCTTTCTCAACAGCTTCCCTGTGTTTGAGTTCTGTGGGGAGTGGAGACAGGAAGGGGAGGAAAAGTCCTTCAGCTGCTTAACTCTTAGCTGAACAGGCTGAGGGTCTGCGGTGAGGGGCAGCTGGGGTGGCCTAATCTTCGGGGGGATTTCCTTCATTTATGCAGCCCCATGTTTGGGCTCCATCTGAGGTCTTCGAAATAATGGTCTCCAAAGATGCCCCTGACCTAATAATCTGTGGAATCTGTGACTATAGTGCCTTCCGCAGCAGAGGGATTTTGTGGGCATGATTGAATTAAGCATTTTGGTAGGGGGAAATTATGCTGGATTACCTGGGTAGGTCCCATCTAGTCACAAGGGTCCTTATGGAGTGCAGCAGGAGAGTCAAGAGAAGGAGGTGTGACAATGGAAGCAGAGGCCAGGAGCCAAGGAATGCAGGTGGCCTCTGGATGCCTGAAAAGGCAAGAAAAGGACTCCTCCTACGGTCTCCAGGGAACACAGTCCTGAGAACACCTTGATTTTGGGACTTCTGACCCCAGAACTGTAAGATAATAAATCCTTTCTTTTAAGTCACTAAGTTTGTGGTGTTGTGGTCTGAATGTTGTGTCCCCTCTCCCCCATTGATATGTTGAAACCGAATTCTCAGTGTGGGAGTGTTAAGAGGTGGGGCCCAACATAAAATGGGCTTGTGCCTGGCTGAGGATCCCCTGGGAAAGGCAATCAGTCAGAGGATGGGTCGCACCACGAAAATCCCAAATGGGGTGGGGCTGTCCTGGGAAGGACAGCCTTCATCATAAAACCTCCTGACAGGCTGCTATGGCCCAAGTCCCTCAGAGTAAAGTAGAAATACAAATCCCCATAGGAGGTGATTAGCTTGTTAGGGTAGAGCCTCATGACAGGATTAGTGTCCTTATAAAAGAAGAAGCTTGTTTGTCTCTTGCTCCAGGTGAGGAAGCAGACGCTTTCCATGACCAGAAGATGGCCCTCATCAGACACAGAATCTGCCAGCACCTTGATTTTGGACTTCCCGGACTCCAGAACCATGAGAAATAAATTTCTGTTGATAATCAGCCACCTAGGTTATGTTATTTTGTTTTGAAAGCCCCCCGAATTAAGACACATATGTACTCATATCTCTTACACATTGCAGTGGGTCATAGCATATGCTTCTCTTCAGCAGTGATAGACCTGTGGTTTTCCAAAGTGGTTTTGCTGATTTACGTTCATATCAGAATCTATGAGGATTCCAATAATTCTTGTACTTGTAACATCTGCATTTCCCTTTTTAAAAAAATGTTATCCTTCATAGTGAAAATGTAGGGATATGTTATTCTGATTTTCTTTTTCATTTCTCTAGTGACTACCTTTTCTTTTATATGTCTGTTAGCTATTTGTATAATTGTCTTTTGTAAAATATCTTTCACGTCTTTCGACTAGTTTTCTGCTAGATTTTCCATCTTACTATTATTGACTTCTAGATATTTGTTATGTATTCTAGATATGAGTTAGTTGAATATATTAGTTGCAAATACATTATATCTTCTCTTACTTTTAGTCAATTTTTTATTCTCTTAGTAGTGTTTCTATGTATAGCTTATCAACATTTAAAATTTTAGTACGTTTTTATGTCCTCTTGAAGAAATCTTTACCTACTCCGAAGTTACAAAGTAATTTTCCTCTGTGCTCTTCTAGAACCTTTACTGATTGCATTTCATGCCTGGATCTATAACCCATTTGGGTAAGATGGTGGTCAGGCAATTTTCTCCAATATGCATCTAAATAATTCACAATAATTTTTTAAAAAATCACAGTTTTCCCTCCACTCTACTGTAACTTTGCCTTTATCATAAAAATAAAGCATTAGGGACTGAATATTCCCCTCAATATACATAAGTTAAAATTCTAATTTGGAGATATTTGGGATGGGGCCTATGGGAGGTAATTGCATTTGGATGAGGTCAGGGCTTAGAGCCTTTATGATGGAATTAGTGCTTTTAAGAAGGGATAAAGAGTCCAAAACTTGCTCTTTTCATCATGTGAGGATACTATGAAAAGATGGCCATCTATGAGCCAGGAAGTGGGCTCTTACCACGTCCTAAATCTGCTACTGTCTTGATCTTGGGCCCCCCCACCCTCCAGAACTGTGAGATATAAAATTCTGTTGTTTTTAAGGTATGTAGTCTATGATATTTTGTTACAGCAGCTTTAAAGACTAAAATATTTGATAACCATAGAGTATGGGTCCTATTTTTTCTCCATTCTGTTCTATTGGTTAGATTGTCTATTACTGTTCCAACATCATTTTGTCTCACTGTAACTTTATAATGATTCTTCTTATGTGTCAGTGTGTGTGTTGGTGTGTGTATATATGCATGTGTATTTATATATATGTGTGTGTGTATACTTTTTCCTTTTGTCTTAAGTTTGACTTGCCTATTCTTAGTTTGCCTTGTGCATTTCCACATAAATTTTAAAATCAGCTTTTCAATTTCTGGAAATGAAATAAATGCTAGAGTGGTGAATGGGATAATATTGAATCTATTGGTTTATTTTGGGAGAATTGACATATTTACAATATTGGCTTTACCAATTCATGAATAATCCATGGATCTTCTTAAATTTTTCATTGTAATATTTCATAATTTTCAATGTAACACCTAGTCCAACTTGAATTAGATCTATTGCTAGATGTTTAGATTATTTTCTTTCATAATTTATTAAAGACTTTTTGAAAGTATAATTTTTGGTTAATACTACTCCCCAACAGAGTGGTATATTTGTTTTAACTGAACCTAAAATTCATTATTCACATTAGGGTACACTTTTGGTTTATATGTTCTATGCTTGAATAAATTTATAATAATGTGTATCTATCCTTATAATTTCATACACGATAGTTTAATAAACACTAAATAATTTAGTTAATATTAAATTTCACTAAGTCCATTATTGTCTTCAATCACAATATCTGGAAGAAAGTTTTAAATATTTCTTAAGTCTGATGCTTGCTAAGGCTTTTTGGTAAATATTCTCTGTGTTCTGCCTATCCATCCTCTTCCTCCCCCCAATCCCTGACAACCATGATCTTTTTTGAGTGTCTTGATAATTTTGCAACATTTTCTTTTTAAATGTATTTTTATATGTTTCTTGCTCATATTATATACTGAAGCACAATTGTGGCTTTAAAATGACCTTGAATTCCTTGGTCTTCAAAGGTTTACTTACTAATAATTTTCTGCCTATTTTCAGTATTTAGATTTTAGTGGGCTTTGAATTTCACTACTCTTCTGCATTACTGAGGTCATATTATGGTTTCTTTCATTTTGTTCTTTTTTAAAGTGTATGGCTAGGTTGGGTTTTCTCAGATCGATACTGAGAGAAATGTTGACGTGAAAATTATTCTTTGTGAAATATTCTTAAGAGAGATGAATATCAGAATTGATAAATTCAATCACACATAGCTGCAGTATTAAAGTTTGTGATGAATAAATGTTTATTAGCATTTTAAAAGAGGTATAGAGATGATATAGGCAACACCTCAAAATTGTTTACTTCTAGTGTAAGGAAAGTGTAACGTTTATTATTTTCTGAATCTCAAAGAAACTGGTATAATTGCAGAGAATAGGAAGGGTAGTTCCCAGCACTTTTGATTTTTTGTTTACAATTATTAACTGCAATTATTAACCAGTGTTTTTGCAGCCTGAGGGCATCTGACAAAGGAACACATGTGTTGGCTCTTACCGGTAAAACCACACGTAGCCAGGAAAATGATAAAGCAATCTGGAGGGATTGGAATGGAGGACTGGTATCTGCTGTAGTTGTGAATTACATTAATTTAAACCAACTGTGGATATCTGGAATAAATCCTACTTGATACAGTGTGCTTTGTATATATTGCTGATTTGATATGATAAAATTTTATTAAAGATTTTTGTCTCTATGATCTTGTCAGAGTTTGTTCTAAAAGTTTCTTTTTTAGAAATTGTCTTTTTCAGATAGTGGAACCAAGATTATATTAGCTATTAACTTCATAGAAAGGGTTAGTTTTTTTTTCTCTCTGAGAAGATTTTTGTTGAAGGTAGGTATTATTTCTTCTCTAAGTTTTTAATCAATTCACCAGTAAAGCTATTCTGAGGTTCAGTTTCCTTTGAGAAAGGCTCCTTATTTCTGGGTTCTGTTCCTAAATAAATACATATCAAATTGCTTAGTTTTTGTATCTCTTTTTTTCATTTTGGCAAGTTGCAGTTTTAAGGTGTGTGTTTCATTCAAATTATCAGAGTTTTTGGCAGTGACAATTCACAGCATTTCATACATTTGTGTATTTATAAAGTGTTAAGTGTTTATTATTTATTCTAACAACTTGACTTTTAAAATCCCATAAAATTAAAATAGACCACATTTCTGATTGTCCATATTCATTTCTATACATCTCATCATCATTAGCCCACATGTACTCTTTTGAGTTCTGTCTTTTCCCCCTTTAGCATTATCTTCTATCCACCTTCCAACATTATCCACTTCCCTCCAATTTTGGTGGTTATGCTCTATTCCTCCCTACTATTATGTTGTCCATTTAAGTTCTTTCCAAATTTGTGTTAGTGTGAATAACAGTTCAAATGATCTCTATATAAATAAAATACAGAAATGCTACATAACCATTACATAAATGACATATACCATAAACCATAAACCATAACCATAAACCATAAACCAATGACACATCATTATTTTACTTTTAGACACTTATTTTGGAATGACTTTTCTAAAGTGGGTTTACACCATCAACGGGCATGAAGAGTTTCCAGCTCTGGTTACATACTGACAGGATGCTTTCCTCAAATGTGGAATCACATTGTCAGGCCAGTAAGAATATGTAAATCACCCCCAAATTAGAAAATTCAAGCAATATTTTCAATATCCAGTGGTATTGTGAATTTACAACATGAGGTTTATTCTACTTGTCAACACAAGTGGGAGAAAAATATATAGCATGGTGAGAAATGAGTTGAAAACTCTGATGTTAGCTACACACAGAATATTAAGGTCTCAGAGAAAAGAAGCTACGAACCCAACATCTCTATCATTGTTATCAGGTCACTTCATTCTACACAGAGTGGTTTTTTATTGTTTTAAGTGTTTTTTTTTTTTTAAATTTTTGTCTCTCTCTTTTTTTTTTTCTTTGTGTGTACTGGCAAGTGAAGAAGCCAGAGTTAAGTGAGAAAGGCTGAGACCCATGTGTATTAGGGCTGAGCCACTGGCCTACAACGAGGCTTTGCACCAAGGAAATATTTGAATTTTTTCTTTGGTCCACCAACCTTACCATACTTTGCATTTTGCTAATGTCTGTTCTTAACTCTAGCTGCAAATGTTCAATGCCCACCAAAAAATGAGGTCTTTCATTCTTTCTGAGATCTATGTAACTGAGTGATGGTAGCTTACAAAGTCATCCCTCCCAGATAAAATCACTTTATTAGGATTATTAGGGGTTATAATCTAAAACAACAAAAGTGCTCGAAAATGTGCTCTTTTAGACACCATCCAGATAGAAAGAGTGCAGGAGCAGGACCAGTAGGAAAATATTGACATTTTTCATTAAAAAACAAAACAAATACTCCCAAACCACCCCTCTCAGGTTGATTATAGAAGGAGCATTGGCTGAGAGAAAGAGCAACTGGATTCTGTGGTCCTAAGCCTGTTCCTGAGATTTATCCTTGAGATCTTTTGATAATTGCACATGACATGTCCATACAGAACTCTAGAGGGAAGCATATCTTTTTGATGTATAAGAAATATGTCATAATATCCAGTCTTTTACTGCTGATATTGGTAACCTGTTATTTCCTTTTTTCCTGAGTCAACTTTATCAGATTTTCATCAGTTTTATTGTACTTGTGAATATAATGAGATTTTTGCTTTCCTATTTTATTTTTCTACTTCCTGTTTGCTTTTTATTTTTACTGATTTATAATCTTATTATTTATTTATTGTATTCTGAAATCCAGGTAGTATTTGCTCTAATTTTTCTAGTTTGATTTGACGGATACTTACATCATTTATATTTAATTTTCTTTTCTAATATATACAGTTTAATGCTATAAATGTTCCTCTAAGCACTGATTTAACTACATTCAACTTGCTTTATTATGCTAAACGTCAAATAATCACTATGATTCAGTTCAAAATATTTTGTACTTTCTTCTTTGATTTATTTAGAATTGTACAGCTTGAATTTTTCAGAACTTGAAGTTTTTTCTAAGCATATATTTGCTATAGATTTCTATTTAAACCATCATAGTCAGAAAACATACTTGAAATAAATTAATCCTTTGAAATTGGTTGAAGCTTCCTTGATTGTCCACTACGTGTCCCATGTGCTCTTGAAATGAAAATGTGACTATTTCTCTTTACATTAATTAGCTCAAATTTATTAATTGACTATTTTAAATTTACTGAGGTTTTTTTTTTTTTTTTTTTGACACAGAGTCTCACTATGTTGCCCTCAGTAGAGTACCCTTGAGTCACAGCTCATAGCAACCTCAAACTCTTGGGCTTAAACAATTCTCTTGCCTCAGCTTCCCTAGTAGCTGGGACTATAGGCGCCCACCACAATGCCTGGCTATTTTTGGGTTGCAGTTATCATTGTTGGGTAGCAGGCCTGGGCTGGGCTGGAACTCTCCAGCCTTGGTGTATGTGGCTGATGCCCTACTCACTGAACTATGGGCGCCAAGCTACTCAGTTGTTTTGTATTCCCTGCCTGTTTCATCACTTCCTGAGACAAATGTATAAAAGTCTTCAATTTTGACTCTAAATTTGTCTATTTATTATAATATCTTCTTGAAGCATTGATCCTTTCTTTTCAGAAGACATTCCTCTATCTCTCCTATAATGCCTCATGCCTTGACGTCTGCTTTGTTTAATAATGGTACAGCCAACTTCACTTTTTTTAGGGGGTTGAGACTTGCAAGATATATCTTTTCTAATGGTTTTACTTTCAGTCTTTCTGTGTTTTTATATTTAAAATATAGTTTTTTAAAGCAATGTATAAGAGGGATTTTTATATTTTGCCCCATTTTTACAATTCTAGTCTTTTACTTGGACTTTTAGGGCCAATTACTTTTAACTTAATTATGGATTTATTGGTGTTTACATCTTTTTTTTTGTTGTTGTTAATTGGTTCAGGTTCATCAAGGGTACAAAGAATTAGCTTACACTGTTTGCTGAAGTCCTTCTTATAGTCGTGTTCTTCCTGCAAGAGGTGTGCCATACACTGTGTCCCTCCATCCTCCTTCGTCCTCCCTTCTCCCTGCTCCCTTGTTCTCCTTCTCCCCACTTTGAATTGGTTTGAGTTTTTCTCTCATGTGGGTTTATAATAGATCATCCACTGCCTTGATATACAAATTGAGTATATTGGAATCTTGCTTCTCCTATCTTACGATACTTTACTGAAAAGAATGTGTTAATTAACCTATCCAGGTTAATACAAAAGATGTAAAGTCTCCATCATTTTTAATGGCTGCATAGTATTCCATGTATACATATACTTATACCACAGCTTGTTAATCCATTCCTGGGTTGGTGGGCATTTAGGATGTTTGCACATTTTGATGATTGTCAATTGAGCTGTGATAAACAGTCTAGTTAAAATGTCCTTATGACAAAAGGATTTTTCTTCTCCTAGGTAGATGTCTAGTTATTGGATAACAGGATCAAATGGAAGGTCTAATCTGAGTTCTTTGAGGATTCTCCATACTTCCTTCCAAAAAGGTTGTATTAGTTCACAGTCCTACCAACAGTAGTCTGCATTTGACCCTTTTTTTCTGATCCTTTTACCCCTTCTTCTTAGTTTCTTTTAAATTAATTCAATTAAAACATCTCTTCTTTTTTTTCACTTAATTAACCTATAATACACTATATCATTGTTCCCTCATGGCTACTCTTGAAATTATAACATTATCCTTGTCTTATTCCAGTCTCATAGGTTATACTCATAATTTTCCCAATAGTGGTAGAACTTTAGAACTTCTAAGCTATAGTCATTCCTCTCTGGTTCCTTGTGGCTGCTTAAAACCTTATTGGTTATCTCTTATCCCCATTAGGGGATTTCTGCCTGGGTCATATTGAAGCTTGAAGCACAATCATCCTATTCACAGGATTGCCAAATTCCCTGAAGAGGGGAAAAAAAAAAAGAAAAAAAAAAAAGGCAGACACTAATCATTGACTTATCATGAAAAGTTATACTTTTTCTGGAATTTTAGTTAACCCAATAATTTTGCTTATTTATAGAGATCACTGAAGTCTTTTAAAATATGACTTTTGAAGTTTATCCAGCTTTCTTTAGTTGTAGCAGTAAAAGAATTAACTTAGCTGTGATCTACTGCATCTTATTGGGAGGAGGAAGCCCTTTCTTTTTGTTGCTTTAACCTTGTAAAACAAGTCAGTCAATATCCCATACCAATTTCTCTAATTTTAGCCTCCTTTCACTTATTTTCTATGCCAGTGAGGATTTATAGAGAAATGCCAAAAGATTATAAACTGGGATAAAATTGTTCATACCTTTGGGATGAATGTTGTAAAAGAATAATTCTTGTTTTAAAATTCCCACACTATCCATAAAACAAATCACTTTTGCTATGAGTGAACAAATCTAATTCAGTGAATATAAGAGTGTTCAGTGGAGTGAATTTTGCACATTAGAAAATTGCATTTGAGAAATTAATTCAAGATGGCTAAAAACAGTACTGTTACTCAACTCCAAATTTGTTGAACACTCAGTAATCACCAGTGTGAACTACAGGTTATTCCCATGAGAACTAGAAGTTTCTTTTTTTTTTATTTTATCATTCCATTTCAGAGTTTTGAGAAAGAATGAGTCATAATCGGATTTTCTTCTTAGAGACACTATTGGGATTACTGTGAGTAATTGCGTTCCAGCCAGGTGAAGCATCGCTACCTGTGGTTCTATGGGAATTGGAATTAGCAGAAAATAAATCTTCGGGCATTATAAATAGTATAATGTACATGGTAAGAAGCAAGGAGGTGACATTTGTTTTTCTTGACATATAGGGATGGTAGTATTTTAGATCATTAGGAAAAATTATATTACTTTTTTCCTTGTTACAAAAGTAAGAGTTAAATATGTTACCAGAGAAAACAATGATGCTACAGGAACTACATAAATGAAAACGAGACTTGTCATTGCTCATGATGATTCTTTCCCCATATTTTGATCCAAGAGTCTGCTAGGAAGATATACTGTGGGATGGAAATAAACCCAGGGTCCCAAACTATTCTCAATTGGGCATATATTTTTTAATTTCTGTAAGATTTAAGACTTGATGATTAAATCATAAATCTGTGTGTGTCTGCATGGGAGTGTGAATGTGTGTTGAGGAGATTTTGCAGAGGTTGACTTCGACTGTGGGAAAATTTGGGAAACTTCCCTAAGCGAGGTGCCTTTACTTGCGAGTAGGTCTAGAAGTTATTCGAGGTGCTGCATTCTGGCACACAGATGCACTTCATCAAGTTCTTCTAAAACAGGCTCCCAAGATGTACCAACTGAGAAGCACTGACAGCTCCAGCAGGACGGCTTCCTCATACCCTGCATTCTTGCCAAATCTCAAACTGTCAAACACATGACTTTCAGAACCTACTTTTTTCACGGTTAATTTTTGGACAATGATTTTTGACTTGGGGAATATCAAATACATGGAACAGGAGTGGGAATTAATTTCTCACAACCTGAGCATTCATCTCCAAGTATCGTATGCACTTATATAATGAAAATGGTGATGTGGCTAACTCTGACCCAGTGCATATCAAGTGCCAAACCACGTATCCACCACTTAATTTGTTCTGTCTTATTTAATCTTCATTACCAATGCTATCCGAGGAGTTTTATTAAGGTTAGGTTCAATTACAAGCAGTAGGAAACAAGGCAGCACAGGCTTAAAAAGTAGATTTTTTCCCCCTCATTTTCATGTCTCATGGTAGAAGGTCGTGGTCATCATTAGTGTTCCTTCTTGATATTTCTGATCAGGAAAAGGGTACAGGGTGGGATTATACTACTCCACACTCTTGATGATAGACGTTTTCATATGGCTTTGCTTAACCAATTAAACATAAGGAGAAGTAATGTGTTGTTTCTGTGAAGAAGTCTTTATGGAGCTAATGCTCACCTCACTCTGTTGATTTTCTCTCACCTCTAATGACAGTGCTCTAATGTGTCTCAAAGATCTTCAGTGTTTCAAAACTGTGGTTTTATGTTTTTATTTTCCCTTAGCCATTGATAAGAGCTTAACCCTTATCCTGATAAGGGCTTCTTTATATCCCACATGGCCCCTTGATTTAGGTCAAAATGGAGCAAAGCTTCTTGCTTTCCCAAGATGGAAAGTAGTGTGGGCAAGAAATGAATGTTTCTTCTTTTAAGCCACTGGGCTTGCTCTCCCAGATTCTGACATGTTATGTTATGATGTTCCGTAGTGTATGAACATCGTCACATAACATGTCTGTATCAGGAGACCCAGGCTCCATGGGTTCTGTTCCTATGTACGTCTCTTGGTCCAAGATGGTGCTTCAGCCCAAGCTGAAAGGTCTATATTGTAGCCAGTGGAAATAGTAAAGAGATTGCTCTTTCAGGACACTTCTTCTTCCTTTATAAATTTTAGAATATTATGGAATGTAAATGTTTTTGGTTATATTGTTTGCTTTTGTACTGCTTGAGTCAGGGAGTCAGGGTCTAAGTAGGCCCAACACCCAGATAATGCTCATTGTAGCTTATCAGGTATTATTTCACCCACCCCCTCTCTTCTGTCCTCCCACCTGCTTGATTTCTATTGAGTTTTACTTCCCTCTATGCATATATATATATGTATCACATTTTGTTAATCTACTCACAAATTGATGGATACTTAGATTGATTCCACATCTTTACAACTATGAATTATGCTGCAATGAACATTCAAATGCAATGTTTTTGTTTCTTTGTTTTTAATAAAATGACTTCTTTTCTTTTGGGTAAATGCCCAGTAGTAGGATTGCTGGATCAAATGGTAGGTGTAGTTTTAATTCTTTGAAGAATCTCCATATCTGCAATTTTGGGACTTGGTGATGTGGGCTAATCTTACCAGTGTTAGATATCTCAGGGTTGTTTTGATTTACATTTCTCTGATGATTAGGAATGATGAGCATTTTTTCATGTTTGGTAGCTATTCATCTGTCTTCTTCAGAGAAGGTTTTGTTCATATCTCTTGCCCCATTATAGATGGAAATGTTAGCTCTTTTTGTTATTGTTGTTAATTAATTTGAGTTCTCTATAGATCCTAGTTAGAGCCTTTGTTAGATCATAATATGCAAACATTCTTTTGTTAGCTCTTTTTGTTATTTTTTTAGATTAATTTGAGTTCTCTATAGATCCTAGCTTGAGCCTTTGTTAGATTCATAATATGCAAACATCCTTTCCCAGTCTGAAGGTCTATTTACTTTGATTGTTGTGCCTTTAGCTATGCAGAAGCTTTTTCTGGTGTGGATATGAAGACAAGGGAATACTTTTACACTAGTAGAGGGACTGGGAAACTAATACAACCTCTTTGTAAAGTATGGAGAATCTTCAAAGAACTCAAATTAGACCTCTCATTTCATCCTGCAGTCCCATTACTAGGCATCTACTCCTCCCCCCCAAAAAAATTTTATCATAAGGACATATGCACTAGATTGTTTATTGCAGCTCAAATGACAATAACCAAAATGTGGAAACAACTTAAATGCCCATCAACTCAGGAATGGATTAACAAACTATGGTATATGTATACTATGGAATAGTAGTCAGCCAGGGGTCCTGTTGCTGAATGGGCACAATGTAGGGGTATATGGCACACCTTTTTGGTGCAGAATGTAACTATAGGTGGGACTTAACCTAGCAAATTCAAATATTGTGACTTTGTTGTTTGTAACTTCATGTTAACCTGAATTTTTTTAAAAAGGAATCTCCATACTATTTTCTATAAAGTTTGTTCTAATTTGTAGTCCAACAGTGTATAATCATTCCCTTTTCTCTGTATCCTTGCCAGCATCTATTGTCTTTAGATTTTTTGATAATAGCTATTCTCACTGGGGTTAGGTGATATATAATGGTGGCATTGATTTGCATTTTTCTGATGATTAGTGACACTGAGCATTTTTCATATGTTTACTGCCCATTAGTCTACCTTCTTCTGAAATGCTTCGTCTATTCATGTCTTTTGCCCATTAAGATGCTCTTTGAAAATTTCATGTGTTTACTTTTACTTCCATCTATCTTGCTATAACTTACTAACATGACCACACAAGAAGAGCCTGAGAGATATTTTCCCCCCGAATTGACGATACTGAATTGTCAGTATTGCGTTTACTTTTGCGTTTACAATTGTCAGAACTGCATTTACTTTTACTTCCATCTATCTTGCGATAACTTACTAACATGACCACACACAGGCAGAGAAGAGCCTGAGAGATTTTTTCCCCCCTGAATTGACAATACTGAATTGTCAACTGAATTGGCTAAAAAACAGGGCCATTATTTTAAGAGATTGGTAGAACTGATGATATCCAGAGACACTAGTCATCTCTACAAAGTTGGTTCCTGCAGTTAACCACATTTGTAGATGAGAAAACAAAGTAGGTGGGGTTAATTCAGTAAGGTCATACAGATTATAACTGGTGATGCCTGATTAACAGCGCAAGCAATATGATTCACAAGCCTGTTTGTTAACTACAAGGCATGGTGTCCTAAATGTTTCTCATAAAATCTCCATATATGGGAGAAATGCGAAATTTTAGCTAAATGTACCTTCATTTACAAAATATTCATTACAAAATTTGACAAAATACTTACAAAATATTCTCTGTGTGTTGGCCACTTCTTTGTAAAATCTCATAATGAATATTTTATAAAGACATATTTAACTACAATTTCCCATTTTCCTTATATATGGCTACTTTATGGGCAAATTTTAAGGCACCCTCTATTGTACAACTTGCACTATTCACTTATAAAAAATAAATTCTTTGTTTTAGTATTACAGAAAAATTCTATGAAAAAGCCAATTGATTTGGCTTTTCTATTTTCTTTCCTGACACTGAAACTTGGAGGTAACATGTGATGGTAGCTGCCAGTCCTGATATTAACCGGGCTAGTTTTTGAATTCATAGTTTGGGAGCAGAAACAGCTCTGTCAGATTAATTTATCTTCCTTCTTAGTTATACCCATTTTAAAATGCTAGTTCTTGTGCCAGCCTGTAAGAAATGGCTAGGCTTAGTGGTTGAGGCAGAATATGTGCATAAAAACCTAATTTTGAGTCTTAGAGACCATATTTCATGTAATCATTTAATATTCAAACCCCATTTCAAAAGTAGATATAATTTAAAAAAAATTTAACTTGGCTAGGAAGATTGTTTAATTTTTTTTATCCTGTTTTAATAGAGTGTAGCTGATATTCATAATTCCTTATAACTATTTCCCAACATTTCTTATACTAATTTGATTTCCTCTCTTTTTGTAATCATATTTATCAGCTTTTCTCACTGTTCAGCAAAATGATCAGGAAAACTTTAGTGAAAGATTATGATAATTGTATTAAAATCTACTAAATAATTTTTGGTAGCCATTTAGATTATTCTCGCTAAAATCCATTATCGGGACTGAGAATTCTGTTGTTGGGCTTAACATTTGAATATATTTTATATAGAATTATGAAAATCAGAGACACCATATAAATAAAGCATATTTCTCAGTGGAGATCCTGGTTCTATTAAATTACTATCCATAAAAATATAGGTAGCGCCGAAAGAGGGAGGAGTAGAAAAAATACATATAGAGAGAAAAATTACCATTTTTTTTCTTAGCTCCCGAAAAGTGCCCTGTGCTGTGTCAGTAATTATTTTCACTAAAATGACAATATTTTGATTCTAAAAGCTATACGGAGCTTGGTAGAAATTTTGCACCTTTCATATCTTGTCCTCAGTAACCCTCTCTCAACTGGCAGAACATAAAGCTGTTAATTGAATAGTCAGTGAGTGTGCGGTGTAAGTTGATTTATGACTTTGGAAGGTACATGAATTCCTCAGTTCAGCCAATTGCAAAATAGTTTCCTTTCATCTTCATTTACAGGAATTTTGCTACAGCCTGGGCTAATATTTATGGCCTACTGCGCTCTGTGGCAGCCATTTCAGGGGCCTGTGGTGTTTAGAGTCCTGAGGTGGCAGTCTAGAATTCCAGAGGAAACATCAATGGGATGAAAATGGCAATGAACTAAAGAGCTGTCATGGTGAGATTGCTTCTGTGAGTACAGGTCCATGTTCACTCTGATACTGGGAAGCATAAGTGCATCAAGAAACAAAATGAGTTATGTGACTCAAAACATTTGCTGCATAGTTCTAATAAATTTCCTAGGAGCCATATTACTGAAATATGGTGTATAACCAAAATTATCTTTGTGTTGTAATTAAGTTATTAATATGCATCAAGCTTCAAGTGTAATTTGATAAGGAACGATTGGGCTTTAAAATATCCATACAAATTCAAAAACAAAGAAAAACATTTTATTTGATAAATTGGAAGCAATCATGTACTTTTGTGTAGTATTTAGTGGTACCAAAATTAGAGGAACCAAGGCTCTGTTCAATTTTTTTTTAACTGTCCATAATACCTTCTTTTAAGTAATCATCACAAAACTCTGTGTGGGTAGTAGGTTCATAAAAGATAATGTCCTTTCTTTCTTCCAATATGGACAAAACATTTCAGAGAGATTATGTGATAATGCTTGAATTCAAACCCAGTCCTTTAAATTTCTGAATTCATAAGAAAAATCATGGCCTCTTAAATGCAAAATAATGGTGCAAGGACAAACAGACAGTGTTGTGAAGAAAGAAAACCATTCTCCCTTTCCTCCTCTGTGTTTCTCTCCTGCCTCTTACTTTCTTCATTCACTGCTTTTTTCCTTCTTATTAAGACTTATGCCCTAGGAGGCCTAGATTCTGAGGTATTAAATCAGAGTTAAATAATCTGAAAAAATATTGTTTGTATTAAGTTATATGTTCATGTTCCACAATTATCTGCATTTTAAGAGTCTTAGACTACGTGTTGTATTAATATGAATGTTTGAATCGTGAAGAGTAAAATTGCATACTTTATAACTAAAACACTTCCTCTTTATTAAGCATTTTGCTTTTTTTTTTAAAGGCAATTTCTACTATTAAAAATTTCAAGACAATTTTTATATGCTGCAGCATCTCTTAAGTAAGCAATCCTCCTTTGATGTCTATCCTCCCCAGCTAACACTCCTTCAGGAAAAAAAATATTCTGTGATCACTGTATCTACTGTATCTACTTAGTCTTCTTATGTTCTCTCCTCTGCCCACTCCACTTTGGTTTCTACCTTATCCCACCACTGAGACCGTTCTTGTCTAGGTCTTCAGTAACATCCATGCTCTTAAATCCCGGGTCATTTGCTTATCTGACCCTCCTTCCTTATCAGCATTTGACTCCTTGGAAGAAGTTCTCCCTCTTTGAAAGAATTTCTTCTGGTCTTGGCTTTAGTAATCCACTCCTGTTTCTTTGGTTCTGAATTTTCTTGTCTGTTTAACTTTTATTCTGTGATCTCTTTTCTTTTCCATATATATATTTTAAGAAAATCTTGTGATATCATAAATAGTCTTTCAAGTTTTGACAATCTCTCATTGGATTGGCAAATTTATTTCCATATCTTTCAATATCTTTCTATGAACTTAGGACTCTCAAATCTGTATTTCCATTTATAATCTTTCCCTGGATACCAAATTCATGTCCAACTCCCTAGTGGACATTTCCATGTGAATGCCTTATAGGCATCTGAGAATAACCCTAGCCCAAGTTCTTGATACCTACTCCCCCTACACTAATCTGATACCTCTATTCTTTCATATATCAAAAAGTGACCCCTTAATGATGTATCCATCAGCTCAGGCAAAGAATTAAGAGTTAACTTCAATTTCTGTGTGCAGCCTGTTTTCCATATTGAAACAATAAACATATCCTGTTGACTTTACCCTAAAACATATGTCAAATCCTGCTGTCATTTCAATTAACTTTTTTTTTTCTTTTGTCTAAGGCACAGTCATATTTTAAGTGGACTAAAACAATAGTTGTCTTTGGTCCTCTTGCTCTACCCTTATACTCATATAATCCAATCTTCACACAATAACCCAAGTAACTTTTAAGAGTAATTGGATTATATAATTCTTTTCCATTTGAGAAGCTGCCCAGAGAGAACAGCAGAAAGAACATATAAATTTCTCTCCTTCAACTCTCTAAGAAACCATTCTATTTAGGCAACCGTCTCTACCTTCTGCTGCTGCCAAAACCCATGATTTGTTTTAGACATCACTGTTTGGCCAGAACAGTGACATTTGACATTCATAACCATTCCTTCTTAATTTCCCTGGCACTGCCCACCTACCACACTTATAAGGCCTAAGAAAGCCCTTAAATTGAGGCACAGGTACTGATGGCTGGAAGTTGGATAAATGCTAGTGAAAAAGTATGGTCAGGCATCAGTAATGTCTGGCCCTGTTGCTGCATCTTCATGTTAGTCCTCTTCAGTGACCTCAAACATCTGTCCTACATCTTGGGTGTCTAATAGGTACATCAAACTAGCATGTCCAAACCACTGGATCTCCATTCCTCCAAACATGTTTGCCCCTAGAATTCCCCCATTTTTGTAATTTGAAATTACGATTTTCAAGTTGCTCAGATGAAAACTTCAGATTCATCTTTAATGCTCTTTTTTCCTTTTCTACAATGCTTCTAAACTGTCAGCTTATCTAGACTGTTCCTCGATTCTTCCACTGCTACCAGCATTTCTCATTGGATTACCACAATTGCCTCCTGACCAGTCTTCTATTTCTATCCTTGCTCTTGCCCTTCCTAGGGTCTGTTATCTATATTCATATACCACACAAAGTGATATTTTAATTTTAAGTCATGCCATGTCAAAGGCTTCTCATTTCATTCAAATTAAAAACTGATTTCCTAAGTATGACCTACAAGGCACTAAATAATTTGAGCTCCAGTCACTAGTCTGACCCCATATTTGACTACTCTCCTCTTTGCTTATTCCTTGCCAGCCACATCAGCCTTCTAAGCATTTCCTTAAGTATATCAAACTTATTCTCAGGGTTTTACATTGTTGTTCATTTTTTTTTTTGCATTACTTTTAATCAGATGGCTATATAACTGGGTTGGTGCTTCTTACCCTTCCGTGTCAATTTATATTATCTGAAAAACTTCCACGTATAAATTTGTACCCCATGCTTCCTTATTTTTTCTCCTCATAACCTGATCCTTCCTTTTTTTTTTTTTTTTTGAGACAGAGTCTCACTACATTGCCCTTGGTAGAGTGCTGTGGTGTCCCAGCTCACAGCAACCTCAAACTCTTGGACTTAAGCAATTCTCTTGCTTTAGCCTCCCAAGTAGTTGAGACTACAGGCACCTGCCACAATGCCTGGCTATTTTTTGGTTGCAGTTTTCATTGTTGTTTAGCAGGCCCGGGCTGGGTTCAAACCCGCTAGCCCCAGTGTATGTGGGTGATGCCCTAACCACTGAGCCATGGCAACTGAGCCAAATCCTTCTTTACTTTTATCACCATTTGATATTATATAAGTGAAATATGTATATATAATTTTTACCTATAGCTATGGTAGAACCTCCATAGTTGGCCACCTCCTTAAGTTGAATGAGTTTTCATACACCAGTCTGTATGGTGCATACATCATATACCTATCAGTACAATAGGCCCAGCTCCTTATGTTGACCACCACAGTGTGTTGACCAGTTTGTTGGGTGGTCAACTTACAAAGGTTCTACTTCATATGTATACCTCTATCTCTACCTCTAGGTCTATGTCTATGTGTATATCTACCCCTATGTCTGCGTCTATGTCTATATCTATTTATGGAAGAGAGATTTTTGTCTGTTTTGTTCACTCTTGCCTCCCTAGACTTAGAAAGGTTCCTGGTATTGATGAAGCCTGAAAGAGAAAAAAATTGTTGAAACAAAAGGAACGATTTTCTAATACTCTAAATATATTTTCTATTATCTATGGCTTTTCAAGATAACTTATTCTCATCTCCAGTTCTAATGCATGAGTGGAATATGTATGAAAAAGAATCAGAGTAATTCACATTCAAAATTTTGTAGAGGAAAATCAGTCACTGAAATAAGTTTTAATTGTTTTTAGCCTTTTCTTTATATGTTATAATTTATAAGTAAGAAAAAACATTCTTTTGAAAGGAAAGGAGAGTAGAAAATATTTAATTTTTTAATTAAAATATAACAACTCGATTTTAGAAATATTGGAATATTTGTAGAAGGTGCTACAAAAATTATTTAATATTTAATATCAGCTGGTAAAACAACAGAAAGTATATTAGAAGAGAGAATATGAGGTCAGTCAGCTTTAACAAAAATGTAGCAGGTGTTATGCATATTAGTTTCACAATATGCTGGAATGCAAAGGAATAAGAAATGAGAAAGAAGAATATAAGAAAAATTCAATGGCTGGAGTCACTATAATTCAATTTATCACATTACATTTCTTTTGGGATTATAGCTTACTTTTGGTAGAAGAGTGTGTTCTAGAAGAGTTTTCCTGACATTTGAATGAGGTCAAGTTTGCATTCTCTTTTGAAAAAATTTTGAGAACTATTAATTGATGGGATTGTACTAGATACTGGTGACATAAAGGCCGGTGTAAGCAATTACTTGTCTTGCATGTATTGAAGGATGCAAAATGGAATGATAACAGTATAGTAAGTTAAACAATAAGAGAGGAGTATTGAGTGTTTCTAAAAAATGGGAAAGTAAATCCCATTGGTACCCTGGGAAAGTCATCCCATAAGACGTGGCCTTTGAACTTTTTGAGGATAAACAGTGGTCAGCTCTATGAAAAAAGGGGCAGATAAATTTCAGAAATATTTTATAAAAAAAGTTCCCAACACATAAACTGGGGGGCTCATTTTAAAAACTGCACATTTTTAGGTATATTGGAGCCATGAATAAATATGGAGGAACAGCATGAAAAACACTGATATGATCATGCATGCTTTTCTTTAGGTGAGGTATTTGAATTTTATACTAAAATATATGAGGATTTGTGAAGGAGAGTGATATATTTGCATTTTAGAAATATCCTTGCAGGAGCAGTTTGAAGGACAGATTAGAGGAGAGGACATATTGGAGGAAAGTTAGGAGAAAATTTTGTGATTCATGGCGATACTCATGAAAATCACATTTGATCTTAGCCACCTGTCTAAGAGGCAATGGTACTCATGAATAGTGAAGCAAAGGCATTTTTAGTGACATATTGAGATAAGAAATTAACACATATTTTAGAAAGATGGAATATTCAGGATGTGTACTGATTGGTAAATAGGCATCTAGTATGATTTTTAGGCTCTGACATTGATGACCGCTGTGTACTGTGACTAGAGATTCCAGAAGTAAAAAGACCGGGGTCGCAGAGGGGGAGCAGTGATAAGAGAAGTTCAATTGCGGAGCTGTTCAATGAAATGTACGATGGGACATTTAAAGGGAAACTCAGTAAGCACTTAGTTATCTATTTCTAGAACTCATTGGAAATGAGAGTATTGGGTAATGTAAATGTATTTGTCATCAGAAAGTTACCAGATATTGTCAGCTTGGGCTTGGAGGAGTTTACTGTGATAAGTCAGAGCAGGCCACACTAACATTTAATGATGATTTATTTACAGGAAGATCAGCTTACAAAGGAGACTCATAATTAGCAGAAATCAGGCAAACAGAAAACCTTCATGAAAAAATGGGGACAGTGTTAATTCTGTGTGTTTAAAGACTTTTGGCCTGTGATTTTCTATTAGTCATGGTCTCTAGAGAAACAGACTAATAGGAGATTGGTTAATAGGAATTTGCTCATGCAATTATGGAAGCCAAGAAATCTCACTTTCTACCCTCTGTGAGTTGGAGAAATACGAAAGCTGATAGTATAATTCTCAGGGAGTCTGAAAACCTGAGAATGGAGGTGGTGGTGGTGTAAGTCCTGGTCTGAGTCCAAAAACGTTGATGTCCAGGACAAGGAAGATGGATAGTCTCAACTCAAGCAGGGAGAGCAAGTTCACCCTTCTTCTGCGTTTCCATTCTATTTGGGCCCTCAGTGGGTGGATTGGCCCACCTACTTAGTCCACCGATTCAAATGCTGATCTTCTCCAGAAACACTGTTACAGACACATCCAGAAATAATGTTTTGCCAGCTATTTGGGCATCTCTTAGCCCAGTCAGATTGATACATAAAATTAACCATAATAGAAATGTTTTAGAACATAATAAAAGGTTTTGAGGCTTTATTAACATAAATAAATCATAATATAAACATGATTATGAGCTATAGAAGGATAATTTGTTTTGGAGTTGTGATTTTTAACAGTATGGGAAGTTTGATAATCTGATAATAGATGTGAAGTTTCCCTCCAGGAAAAAAATCTACATATTATTTGTATCTGTCAGAGTTCTTGGCTGAAGGATTTTGGAGACTGCATTCCTTTCCAAACCTAGTCCAGAAAATAATCTATACACGTAGTCTTATGGGATAGGCAGCAATAAAATTTTATGGTCTTGCATAAGGGCTACATTAACTCTTTCTCTGTCATAATATAGTCTGAAAAAGCCTGGACTGTCTGGACATTCCTCAGAATATCATGTTGGAAGCAGATAAAAAGAAGTGACAAGAATATTGGAGCATATGTGCTTTAGCAGGTGTGAGGTTATGAAAATTCATGGGCTTGACACATCAGTGAATTTTTTAGGGGTCCAGTGATCTGATGCATACTAAGCTATCCCTTCTGATGTAAAGTATAAGCGACTGCATCTCACACCTCCCACTACTAAGAAGTGTACCCAGAAGTACAATGACTGGTAGGTCATTTTGGGCTCTGGAAGCAGCATAATCTCAGACTTGTAAATACTTTGACCAACTTACTGAGTGTCAAGGAAAGCCTCAGGCTTTATGTGAGGCTCATAGGTGAAAGGCTTCTGCAATATGTCTAGCTTATGGTATAAACAGCCATGGCACTGTGCTCTACTCCCTGGTATGTCCTGTGTTATAAGCAGAAACTGTGGTGGGAAAAGACCCAATGAACTTTATGTCAAACTATACTTGAAGAATTATAACACAGACATTTAACTTCCAGAGCAGTGCCTTGCCATCTATTACAATAAATTCTTCACCATTCAAAAAAAAAAAAAAGAAAAAATGTGCCTGGTATCCCACTAGACCTGGGGAGATGTTGCGCACTTGACCATGAGACATCCTATGACAAAGTTGCCAGAACTTTTCATCATGAGCTGGGTTATTGCAGACTAGTCAGTTCATAGTCACCACTGTGGGTGGTGGAGCTGGTGTGTAGTAGCAATTGATAAGATGGAAGTGCTATGTCTAGGAGGTAGCATAAGGAAGGCTGGGGGCACAGGTGAGTTACCTGTACTAGTGGTTCACCCTCTGATATCATTCCCCCTGACTCTCTCAGTTTACACTGTTTCTTGAGGTCCGTTGATAGAGAAGGAAAAAGTTCACACTTGATTCAGATATAGGTTGACTTGGTATAAGGGTTTGAGCTGAAATGAACTGCTGCTGCATTCTAACCCCACTCACACATGGCACCGACAGACAGTGATGAGGAAACCGGCAGACATTATATGAATTGACATAAGCCAGATGAACAAAGACAAATATTGCATGAGCTCACATATATGTGGAATCTAAAAAAGTAAAACTCATAGAAACAGACTGGTTACCAGAGTTCAGGAGAAGAGGGAAATGGGGAAATACTGGTCAAAGGGTACAGGATAAATAACTACAGTTATAATAATGTAGTTAATAATAATGTATTTTATACTTGAACTTTGCTAACAGAGTAGATCTTAACTGTTCTCACCACATAGGCAAACAATCAACTATGTGAAATAATGGATATGTCCATTTGCTTGATGGTGGTAATTATTTCACAATATATCATATGTTTATCAAAAGGTCACATTGTATACCTTACATACATATAGATATTGTATATAAATGTAAATACATATACATATTGTCAATTATACTAAAGTAAAGCTGGAGAATTAAGAAACCTGGAAGAAAAGATTGGAAGATGTCTGACTTACAGATAGGCTGTGGGAACGGGCACAAAAGTCCTCATTACCAGAAACAATCTGTCCTAAAAACTAAGAAGGCATATGAATTGGTGAGCTGATATTATTAGTTCCAGGCTGTGTCTTTATCCACCACCAAAGCAAACACAATGCACTATGATCAGGAAATCATGGTAGCAGAGATAGACTCCATGTGTGAAACCAAGAGCATGGGCCTCCCCCCATTAAGACTGATCAAGCCACAGCCTCTGCAGCTATTGTACAACCTGATAAATATATATATAGCAGAATTCCAGGCTGGGTCCCTGATAACACTGTTCTTCAACCAGCTAACTTTCAACTTGGTGACAAGTTGTTTCATTTTGGTCAGAACTGATGGAGTTAGAGTCCAGGCTTGTCTTTCTTGTTCATAGAATCTCAGACAACATCCTTAACTGATGGCTTATAGATTATTTTCTTTAGGATTATAGCTGCTGGCGTGATAGAATGATGGAATGTCTTTTTGAAAGCAGAGCTGAGGATCAAAAAGATACCATGCAGAGTGGGACATCATCCTGAAGAATGCTGCATACCCCTTAAATCAGCAATCACTATATGATGCTGAGCCACCACAAGGTAGAATATATTGGCCCAGGAAACAACGAGATTGACACAGAAAGAAGTGGTTATACTCTCCGTGATCCTCTTGGGGGGGGGGGGTGTTATGCTTTCTAGTCTCATAACTGCAAGATTTAAGGTTGATCCTCTGATAGAAGTCACAGCTGGATTCCCATTAAATGTTAAGGGGTAGCTGCCGCCCATTACTCTGACCTCCTTATGGTAGACTAGTAAGAAGTTAAGGAGTCTCTCTCCTAGGAGGGGTAGTTGATCCTGATCCTGAGGAGTGAGAGGCTTCTGTTACCCAATGAGAGCATAGAAGAAAACATTGGGAGGATTTCTGAGGCTGAGGGGAATTCTGACAGGTAGTAGAAGAAAATGGGGAGGATGATGATGAACGTGGGTGGTAGATATTGTGTTATGTTGTCCAGATTCAGGCATTCATTCCCCATCTTCCATGAATATAGTGTCCAAATGTTTTAAGGCTGTGTCTCTCTCAGGGAATTGCCCCTGACTGATGGGACCTGCTTCACTGAAGTTTCTTCCTTTTCCCTGAAGACAGGCACAATCCAGTGGTTCAATTTGGAACAACTCCAAAGTTTCCTGCTTCTCTACTTTCTTACTGTTTGTTAGGCATTTTTCTCTAATAAGTTACTGATAAATTCCTGCACGCAAATCTTCCCTCAGAGTCTGTTTCCTGAGGAACTTTACCTGCAATGTCACAGGAGAATTTTGTAGAGCTTTATTAAGGTTAAATTTACATATAATAAGGTGTACAGCCATATAATAAGGTGCACAGCCATATAATAAGGTCAAATGCACAACGTAAGTGTTGACATGAGTGTATGTGCACTTGTGAAACTGTCCAGCACCCCCAAACGTTCTCTGTGCCTCTTCATAGTCCCTTCCTACCACTCTATCTCTAGATCTACATTTTATCACAATCCATTAGTTTGTATTTCCTGAAATTTTATATAAAATGAATCACACAGTATACAATCATTTTTTGTCTGGCTACTTAGTATACTTATTTTGAGATTCATTTTATGATGCTGCATGTAAAAGTACATTTATTTCTTTTTATTACTAACCATCAGTAATTGATGGACCAAGTAGAAGATCTACCCTTACCAATGAGGGCAGGCATGATCTAATCCTTTGAAGGCTTGAGTATAATCATAGCTCACTACAGCCTTGAACAATTGGGCTCTAGCAATCCTCCTGCCTCAGCTTCCTAAGTAGGAAGTTAGGAAGTAGACCCGGTTAGTTATTTTTATTTTTATTTTTATTTATTTATTTATTTATAGTGGCTATGGCATTATCTCTATGATGTCCAGACTGGTCTTGAACTTTGGTCTCAAGGGATCCTTCCATCTTGGTCTTCTACAATATTAGGATTACAGGCATGAGTCACTGTGTCCAGCCCAATTATTTGTTTTCTTGATATTAAGTTTTGAGAGCTCTTTACAGGGTCTAAATGCATGTCACTTACCATATACATATATACTTAGAAATGCTTTCCCCCAGATTATGATTTACCTTTGCATTCTTTTAGTGTCTTCTGAAAATAGAGATTTTTAATTTTGATAAGATTCAACTCACTTTGATAAGATTCACTTCAGTTCACTAAAAGAACTCATGAGTTCTTTTAATGACTGGGCTTTTAGTGTTGTATTTTTTAACTTTTGCTAATCCAAGTTTACAATTTTTTTCCTATTTTTTCTTCTAGACACTATACAGTATAGGTTGCACATTTAGATCTATCACCCATTTTGAATTAATTTTTGCTTATTGTACATTTAAGTTTATTTTTGGATATGGATATTCAATTTTTCTAACACTGTTTTGTTGAAAGGCTGTTACTTACCTACCACATTGCTTTTGCACCTTTGTCAAAATCAGTATATAGGGTGTCCATAAAGTTCCTGTACAATTTGAAATTGCAGATTATGTTAAATTTGACATGAACTTTGTGGCTACCCTATATATACGCTGGTTATCTCTGGATTTGCCATCCTGTTCCACTGGTCTGTTTGTCTATCTGGGGGGCAATATCACACTATCTTAATTAATGTAGCTTTATAGTAATTCTTGAAATCAGCTAGTCTTAGAACTTTACTTGTGTTTTCTTTCAAAGTTGCATTGTCTATTTCTGATACTTTTCATTTCCATGTAAATTAGAGACTGATCTTATAAAATTATTTTAGAAACTTTGCGGGAATTTTGACTGAGATTTCACTGAACCTATAGCTAAATTTTGTAAGAATTTACTTTTTACTTGAGTTTTTCAATAGACTTTACCCTACTGAAAAATTTACTTTTTACTAGAGTTTTCTCTTTATTTGGTTAAGACAGCTCTAATTAATCTCAGGAATATTTTGACATTTTCAACTAAACTTAGAAATTTTTGCATATTTCCTAAGATTTGTTGCTCGTAATTTATATTTCTTGATGCTAACTTAAATAGGATTATTTTCAAAACAGTATCTACCCTTAAAGGTAATATATTTAGTACATGTGTTTTCTTAATAATCTTCCCAGTTTAGCATATTCAGAATGTGAATTAATAATGGTTCTAGTTAATACAATAATTCAAAACAAATATGAATGTTTATAAATTTTAGCAAGTTTAGAATGATTGGACAAATATCATTTATTGTGGTGCAAAAATTTCTCAAACTTGATAATGTTATGTGTATTTTTATACAATTATAAATCCTGGACACGTAAAATGTTTTCAGTCATTTTATTTTCTTTCTGTGAAATAATCTTCATTTTACTATAGTCATCATTATGATAAATTCTCCAAATTGGCTCTAAATATGGGAATGCATGCACATGAAAATTTTTGTTCCCCAACTTATTATTAAAATGCATGTTTGAAACTGAAATGTATATACATTATCAATTTTAAAAGGTGATTTTCCTTGCCATTAAGTATATGTATAGGTGTCTACATGTGCTTCTTGCACAAGCCCTTGATTTTCTTTTAGAAATGTAAAAGATGAATTGTTACCTTGATTGACTTATGTTAAAAGAGAAACCTGTCTTTTCCATTCAATCTTAAAAACCTTAAGCAAGGCAGTATTATTTTCATTATGGACTGTAAAGTCAAGTCTGAAGTGCCTATTGCCCTTAACTGGTAAAATTATATGCTTTGCTTTTCACTCTAGTTAAGTGTATTTGTAGAAAATATTGAGATTCAGGGAAAAATCTGTCCATGAACATTGACATGCAGAAATAATTGAAGAATCTTATGTTTCTTCTTTTCCACAAATTTGATGAGCTTGGCTCTTTTGTTTCCTGAATCATTTTAGAATGGTGGCAGCATAGACACTTTCAAAGGACATAGAAGACTGAGGCATTTATCTATATAATTCAGTCCAAAATTCCGTCAGATGATGAAAATGAGTATTCAATGACCTGAATTTTATGGATAATGGATTTAAATCTCCCTCTGCCAAGGGTACTATTAGTAGTCAATAGACACATGAGTACCATGGCTACGTTTCCTGAAAGTCCTATTTATTCTGTTGGGGTTGAGCTATAATTTTTCTTTGTACTATGTGCTGAGTCACCTGAAATAACTCAGTGGACTAGTTTAAATCCACTTAATATGGTCCCATAGATAAATAAAACTAATATTGGTTGGTTCAGTTAATAAAGTTATCCCACTGATCAAATTATCTACCACACTTGCACTGCATAAACATAACGCTAGTCTGTGTATGTTGAAAGCTACTGGTAATGTGCTTACATTATAGTAATGTGAATATTCACTCTGGACTCAGAATTTCAAATAAATTACAATCTTTAGAAACCAAGGAAAAGCATATTTATAGTTTTTGAATGAGAGTCTATTGGGTCATATGATTCAGTGTTTTTCTTTTATTATTTACATTTCAATTGCTTTAAGGGTTTAGTAGTATTGGGTAACTGAAACATCAGGTGTAACATTTGAAGAGAGGCTCTTATCTAGGTCAGTGATAATTACTGTGACTAAAACAGTTGTTTCTGAATGAGCACTTAAAAAAAGGAAATATGTACATCTGTGTATGCATAGTGGCTGATAGATAAAAGTTAATTTCTGTCACAGTAATGATTCTTTTGTCTTTGTGTTGAACACACGAGAAGGATAATGGGAGGCAATCATGAAATGTATACTGCCTTTCACAATTCTTAGAAATTGAATTCTAAAATAACAGATGAAGGACAGAATATATCTTACTACATCACGTTGATAAATAACTGTCAGAACGTATTCATTCATTAATTTAATAAATTTATTTAGTGTTGCCTAAGACATTTGAGGCAGTGAAGATTTGGATATGACTGGGAGGCGAATCCTTTTCTTTAGCTTGTGATAGTAGAGTATCACAAAGGCAGGGACTTTGTCGCTTTTGTTAACCATTCTATCTGCAATGTCTAGCACCACACCTGGCTCTCTTACAGCAGCACTATTCACAATTGCAAAGATGAGGAAACAACCAAAATGCCCTTCAACTCATGGGTTAATACATTGTGATATATGGATAGCATGGAATACTATTCAACCGTAAAAGGATGGAGAATTTGTACCTTTGGTAACAACCTGGATGATTTAGAAAACATTCTCCTAAGTGTCACTAGAACAAGAAAACAAGCATCACATGTGCTTGGTAGTACAAATTGAAACTAGTAAATTAACAACACACCTGGTAAGTGAAGTAGGTGGTTGATTAATTTGTTAAATGAGTGTGAGATGAAAGTGAGTACAATTTAATACATATTCTCTTCCAGCTTTTATTTCCTTCCATCGTTTCTCTTATAGTGTGGGAAGAGGGAGGGGTTGAGATGAAATGGAGAAATATCAAAGCAGAAAGGCAAATAATTTTGAAGATATTATTTTAACTTAGTGAGAAAAGAATTGTGATTTTTTGGAGTGTCTGATTTGTAGCATGCCAAACTGGTGCTGATGTTTGAGACACTGGCGGTAAGAATAGTCTTCAGTGGATTGCTATGATATGTACTATGGTTCAGTTCAAACACGGAAGGTTGGTAAAATTGTCTTCCTGGTCTAAATAACTTCCACTCCTAAATAATGACCACCTCGTCCTCCTCTTTTACCCTAAATACACCGATATTATATTTCTCTGACAAGTCAGAGTCTCTATTATTTTAGCCAGATCAATTCTTATACCCAACATATACATATCCTCTTTCTCTATAACTTGAGAACTCAGGCAGATAATATTATCTGATTAAGGTACAGCATTTCACAAAACCATTGGAAGGAATTTAATCTTTCTGGTTATATTTTGGGGCCTGATTTGCTGCTGCATGACAGTACAGTCAGAAAGAGCTTGATATATCCTGAAAATTTTAAATAGTTCCATATTACTCAAGAGCTTAAGTGAGGAGTATAATAAAAACAAGTTGAAGTTTTTTTAATAATTCAGAGAAAGACACTTGATAGTAACTCTTAAATTTCTACTTTGGAAAGAAATGGATAATCATATAACCAAAACTTGGAAGAAAAGAATGAAGGGTCTTGGTGAAAGAGTATATTGAGTTGAGTTCTCCAGAAGCAGATTCTGCATAAAGGACTTGAGTGCCATGTGGTTTATCGAGAAAGTATTGCCAGAGCAGACTGATAAACAAGTGGCAGAAACAAGTACGGAATAGGGGGAAATAGCCCAGCCATGATACCATCTCAGGTAAAGTTTCTGAAGGAAACTTCTGGAACATTTAATATCAGGGTTATTCTAACTAAGGACAAGTGCAGCTAGGTTTTCATATAACTGTGTTCACAGTCAGTGGCAAAAAAAACTGTGCAGGTGATGGGAATGGTAATCTTCCAGGAAGGTATGACTCTTCACCTGTGGGCAGAGGATATGCCTGTATTGATAATAAGTCCACAAGTGCTGTCCATTGAAAGTGCACCTTTGTGAGTTGAACACAGACACTGCAAAAGAGTATTGATAAGAAGTGTTGAGAGGAGATCTAGTATGGTAGTGACACTATTTGAAGTAGAGGATAGTAGGCTTGTTTTGAAGAGACAAGGGGAAATGCAAGTGGATATGTATGATAGGTTGGGAGGCTTCTGGGGACTGTATATCCAGACATATGAATCATCACTATGTACTTGAATGCAGTACACAAAGAGGTTGCTAAGATTGAAATGAAAAAGTCAAAAGAAGCAATTATGAAACTGATATTTGAGGCATGAGCAGAGAAAGTGGAACTTTATTAAGAAGATACAGAAACCAAAGAGAGTAGAAGGAAAACCAGGAGGTGCTGTTTCTATAGCCAATAAGGGACAGTTGCAATAGATGTGGTTGTCAAAACTGGCAATTGCTTCTGAGGATTAGAGCAAGATAAATGAAGAATATTACTTATTGAATGTAACAGTTAAGGCAGATTCTTGGGCAGTGAAAGCAGATTTGTAGATAAGGTGGAGGCAACAACCTCAAGACCGTTGGTTTGAGGGAGTGAGTGACAACATATGATTCTTTCAAGAAGCTTGGTGATGATGGGAAGATTAGGAATTAGAATGCTGCTCAGTCAATAAATATATTCAATAGAAGTCACTATTTAAATGGGAGTGACTCTTGAATATTTTTAGCACCCTTAGAAGGAGCCATCATGGAGGGAAAAACTAGAGATACAGATATAAAGCTGAGGACTTACAAAGCCAGATGAATGAATGATTGGGAGGAATGGGATGTAGAGTTCTGGTCTGTTCAGAGCATACAGAGCATGGGTTTCAGATCATGAGTGATAGGCCTTTCCTTTTACCACTATAATATTGATGAAATAATAATCATCATTTTTACCTTCGTTTTATAAGTTCAGATTACTTTTTGGGGGTGGGGTGGGGCAGAGTGTCAGTCTGTTGTCCTGGGGTAGAGTGTGGTGGAGTCTTTGTAGCTCGCAGCAACCTCAAACTGCTGGAATCAAGTGATCCTCCTGCCAGCCTCCCAAGCAGCCAAGACTTGTCTAATTTTTCTGTATTTAGTAGAGACTGGGTCTTGGTCTTGCTCAGGTGGTCTCAAACTTCCAACCTTAGACAATCCTCCCAATGTGAACCACTGCACCTGGCCATTACTTTTGAATGAATCTTTTCCTTCTGGTCTTACAGTGAATGGCCAGGTGAACTTGGTTAGATAGGAATTTGAATGAGAATTAGAAACAAAAGCTAAACAATGAAAGATGAAGAAAATGAAACAAACCCTCTGAATTCTGGGGAAGGAATAGGATGCACTTGGAGAAATGATAAATGATCATTCAGATGGCTTTTTAAGGGGGGACCTTAAGACTGTAGTTTAGGGAAATGAAATATAACCGGAAACAGAATGCAAAGACATTGTACTAATAAACTGGAAAGTATCTTAGGACATAGAGGACTATGTAGTCAAATATGTTGCTGATGAAGAAACAGTAATATGTGGTAGGTACTCAATGTTTGTGGAAGGAATAAATGTGAATGAGGAGGAAATTAAGTTCCAAATGATGAAGTAGTTTTCCTGCAGTTAGAGTAGTCTTTTTTTTTTTTTTTTGGTAGAAGGATTAGAAACCTTATTTTTCTAATGCATAGGCCAGTCATCTTTCCATTAAATTAAGAATTGTTTCAAAGGATAATTGTGAAGGAAAATAAACATTACAAATTGAAAATAAGCCAGTGTAATAAACTACAAAAATACAAACTGCATTATCAGGAATTTAAAATGCAGTACTAATGAATTAGCCAGAAACATCTTGGACTGAATCCATAGAGCCTGGGATGTTTTCACCCCTGGTATTTCACTCTTGTTACAGTGTACTTTTTCGAGCAAGGCAGAGTTTCCCTTTGTGATCTTCTGTGATTTCGTGGTTGCAGAACCTGAGTGCAATGGAGATTGTTTTACCCAAGGCTGCTGAACTCATTAATGTCAAAAGTCAAAGTTAAATCCCTGTCTCCTGATGACTATTTCTCCAAAATACTTCCTACCAACCAGATTTCACTCTTGGAATATGTGTGCATCCAATATGTAGGTGTATATATATATTTCTTCTTTTCTATTGAATTCTTTTTCTCATTTTAAGCTGTTTGGATTAAAATGGAGCAAAATAAGGAACTACAACAAGACTTTGTGTCATTTTTGTCTAGTATATTACTATTGGACTACATTCTTCAATAATCACTGAGTGAATCTTGAAATGAGTTGTGATTTACCATTAAAAATAAGTAAAATAAAAATTCATATCAAAGAACCAAAAAAATACACACAGTATGCTAAACATTATATATACATTTTCTCTTTTCTTCCCTCTCTCTGTACTTTTTCTGTTCCTCTTGTATTCCCTCTTGAGATGTCAAGTTTTTGCACCTTGGATTATTCATTTATAATTCTATTTTCTAGTTCAAACAGTATTTCCTACATTCAGTTTTCAATGTTATTTTATACAGAGCCTAAATAACTAACCACTTCTGTGTCCATCTATAATTGAACAAACCATGAATTTTTTTCATTTGTCAATTCTTCATAAATATTTCTTAAAATTTATAGCCCAATAACCTTGTTAATGCTGTGACACATAGATGAACAAAAGTAGTAAAAAGTTCCTATTCTCAACAATGTGAACCTTATATATTTAATTAGATAATCATGCAGAGAAAGTAGAGTCACGGCTGTAGTGAGTTCGATAAACAAAACCAATGCCCTTCTCATTTGTGAAGAGATGCTCCAGATCAATTACTTTCAGATAGATAGGAACCAATGACATTACCAGGCAGCATATCTGAGTCTTCAGAGATACAAAACAGCCACTGGAGGCCAGAAGGAACCTTCTATTCTGTTCTATGATTGCCTTGTGGCAGCGGGAAAAACTTTTAAGGAATATGTGTCAACCTGTCCTGAAGGTTGACAAGGAGTAAGAGGATGATGAATTCCAGTTTCAGCATTAAAAGCTGGGCAAAATCTAGTGAGGTTTCTAGTCACCATTTTGGATAGGAGGCAGGTGCTTGGGACTATGTAACTGTCATTTTCCCATGTCTGTTAAATTTCCCAGACCTGTTTTTTTTTTTTTTTTAATTGATTAGAATTAAAACCTGAAAAATGAAGGCCTAAAAGAACAAAGGAAGGGAAAGAAGAGGGACGATTATGTCTTGTGCTTGAACTGAAGGAGATCTCCAAGAAATAGACCATGGAGCAGAAGATTTAGTCTTTCAAAGCAGAGGTGAAGAGCACATTACTTCTGGAGAGGTCTTGACCTGACAAATGAGCATAACATTAGAAAGACTATTAACGTTTCCTGATGCTAAACTGCTTTTATACTCACAAGTTCAGCTCAAATGCTATGAATGTTATGACGTCCAAGCCTGTCAATCAGAAAGAACATGAGTATAAAGAAAGCAAGCTTTGGCATTGGACTTGTTAACCTAATTGTGAACTCTGTGCCTAAATCATAATTTCCAAGGGTACATTGCAAATTTAATCTGAGTTCATTCTGCTGGGAGAAGTATGATTAGTAGGTTACTACAAGCAGTGACCATACACTTATTTGATGGTACCATTAGAGAAAGGGAAAGGAGGACCATTAGTTAGAGTCATGGCATTAATCAAAGACAGGACAGGCTCCAAAGAAAGGGAAGTGGAAATGGCTAGTAGATTCTTCCCCCGGTGAGAATTTTAGTGCACATTAGAATAAAATGGAAATCTTCGTGTGACCTGTGATGGGGCTGGCATGAGACTACAACTTAGTAGACACTGGGTACTCAGGGTATACACATCAGAGACACAAGATGGTACACTTAATGAAGCAAAACAAACACTTTTTTTTGTTTGTTTTAAGGAATGGCAAGCAACGAGGGAGAGAGAGAAGTCTCCTTTACTTTTTAGGTTGTTGTTGTTTGGGAGGCCCTGGCGAAGTTCAAACCCATCAGCCCTGGTGTATGGGGCCAGTGCTCTAGCCTCTGAGCTATAGGTGCTAAACCAAAACAAACACCATTTGTAGGAAGAAATAAGCCCTTAGTGTAGCTTCAAATTCAGCACAGGTGGACTCTAGTTGTCTGGGGCTCTGACAGCACTTTTCAATATATTTTATGGCTGTTTGCTCACCAGGGTTATTTTCTTTTCTATTCTGGCTAAAGAAAAAAAAAGACAACTATTTAATTTTCAGAACAGCTACATGAGATAATTATTACTATCGTAATTGTTTAGATAAAGAAATTGAGGCTTAAGAGTTTGCCTAGATAAGATTACACAAGATTCGCATTCAGGTCTCTACAGTCGTAAATTCCTTCTCTTTCCCCAGCAGCTCACTGCATTGCCAAATAAGAACACCATTACCTTGTTAGGGAGCTTCCTTTATGAAAAAGCCGTCAGTGTAGTTTCGCCTCACAAAAATGTCTGCTATGCCTCCCTTTGTCCTATAAACTATTTTATTCTCAGTGACTGTCATCTGTGGAATCTATGCTTTTTTTTTTTTAAATCATTTTCTGACCTTAGTGAGACAGAGTGGGCAGTTGACTGCCTCTTTCTTCCCTGACTGTTGTCAATGCTGCACTATCAGAGCTCTGCTTGTGGTCTATTTCCCATCTATTTAAACTTTCTAGCCAGATAATTACAACTGTTGCTAATTAAGGTACATATCTATTTTAACAACTTTACTGAGGTTGATATGTGAAACAGAGTATATATAAAATATATGTATACATCTTGAAATCATCGCTATACTCAAGACAATGAGTAAAGCCATTACTCCCAAAGGTTTTCTTGTGCCTCTTTGTAATTCCTATCTTCATTCCTCTTGGATTCTAATATCCATACACTCATCCCCAGGAGGCCACTGATCACTTTCTGTTACTTTATGGTATTTTGTATTTGCTAGCATCCAGTGTGTACACTTTTTGGTCTAGCTTTATCACCTCAGCATAACTGCTTGGAAATTTATCTACATCTTTGCTTGTGTCAATAATTCTTTCCTTTCTATCGCTGAATGCCATTCCATTGTATGAACATTCCACAGTTAGTTTATCTAGTTTAGGCACATTTTGGTTATTTCCATTTTGTAGGTAATATAAAACCTGCTACAGATATCAATATACAAATCTTTGGATGGATATATGCTTCCATATTCTTTGTAGGTGAGTACCTATGACCTGAATGGCTAGATTATATGTTTGGTGTATATTAACTATTTAAGAGCCTTCTGAATTATTTTCCCCAGTTGTACTACTTTATACTTCCACCAGCATTGAAAGAGAGTTTTTTCTTTATATACTTGTGAGCATTTGATATGGTCAGGTTGTAATTTTCGTGATTCTAAAAGGTCTATACTGTTATATCATGGTTTTTATTTGCATATTATTGATGACAAATGATTTGAACATATTTTAATGTCTTTGTTTGGCATCCCTATGTTTCTTTTGGTGAAGTGTTTGTTCAAATCTTGCACCCATTTTTAATTGGATTCTAATTTTAGATTTGTATATGGATACAGATGATTAGGTTACACTGTTTGCACGTACTAGGGAACATCCAACTTGTAGTTGAGCCCTTCACCCAGGAGGTGTGCCATACACATTGCTGCCATTAGATGAGAATTTACCAAACCCTCCCCCACCTCTCCCTCCCCTGTACTTGAATTTAAGTTTTTTTTTTCCTTGTGTAGTCATGTAGTTTTTCATCTACTAGTTTCTTATTTACTAATATTGCCTGAAATTCCATTACTAGATATTTATCAGAAGGAAAAAAATCACTCATTTTATCATAAGGACATTTGGACTAGAATGTTTACCTCAGCTCAGTTCACAATTGCCAAGATGTGGAAACAACTCACCAACTCACAAATGTATGAATAAACTATGCTATGTGGATACCACGGAACGCTACTCAGGAATAAAGAAAAATGGAGACTATATCTTATATTTTTACCTGGATGAATTTGGAGAACATTCTCCTAAGTGAACTATAACAAGAATAGAAAAACAAGCATTCAATTATTTGTTTTTTTAATATCCAGTTTTTTGGAAGCCAATTATATTGGATATGAGTGTTTATAATATACATTCTGTGTAAATATTTTTCCTAGTCTGGCTGTTGAAGAGAAAATGTAAACTTCAACTTTAGATCAACTTTCTAAACCTTCTTCTAAAGATTTCATGTTTTATTGTTATACTTATTGGTGCATTTATAGACAGAATATTTTGAATTTATCAACTTAATTGTATGGATCATAGTTTGCTATTATAATAAGGTCACAAAGGCTTTTGTTAATTATTATCCAGGAACTTTATACTTTTATATTTTACATCTAGGTCTATGACTTACTTTGAGTTACTCTTCATATACTAGATAGGCTTTGTGTGTGTATGTATATGTGTGTGTGTATCAATAGTAAATCGTTCTGTTGAAAAGACTATCATTCTTATCATTCTTTCCTCACTGCTTTACCATTGCACCTTTGTCAAAGATTATTTCCATATATGTGTGGGTCTGTTTATGGACACACTTTTTTTTTTAACCACTGACTGACATATTAGTGTTTTTTTAAGTTTTTAACTACACTGCTTTTATTAATGTAAAATAATACATTATATGTATTATATTATAATAGCATTTCAAATTGGGCGGCTTTCATCTTTCAACCTTATGCTTCTTTTCAAAGTGCATTTGGCTCATACAGGTCCTTTGCATTTCTATATAAATTTTAGAATTAGCTTGTCAGTATCTACAAAAATCCTATTGGTATTTTGATTGAAGTTATATTGAAGCTACAGATCAAACTGGGAGAAATGACATATTCACATTATTGAGTCTTCTGAACCATGAATAAGATATATGCCTCCATTTATCTGGGTCTTTTGTGAATTTCCCCCAGCAAGATTTTCAGTTTTCAAGGGACATACATTGTCATACATATCTTTGGTATAATGTCTCTATTAGAATTCCACAGATTTTGATGTTATTGTAAATGGTATCACATTTTCAATTTCAAATTCTAATTACTCATTGCTAATACATAGAAATAAAATTGATTTTTATGTTGATTTTTTATTCTGCAGACTTGCTAAGCTCAGTTTTTGGCTCTAGTAAAAAAAATTGGTATATTCCATTGGATTTTTTACATAGGTTATCACCTTGTCTGAAAATGCAGACAGTTTTATTTCTTTCTTTCCAATCTAGACTTGCGTTTCTCTTTCTTGCCTTATTCAGTAGGTAGAAACTCCAGCATCATGTGGAATAGGAGTGGTGAAAATGGCATTCTACATTGGTTCTGATCTTAGGGGAGAAAGCATTTGGTGCTTTACCTTTAGGTATGATATCAGGAGTAGGTTTTTCATAGCTACTCTATCAGATTTAAAGGAGCTTACTTCTATTCCTAGATTGCTAATATATTTTTGTTGTTATGGGATGTTAAGATTGTTAAGTCCTCTTTGTTTATATGATCATATCCCTTTAGTCTGTTAATACGGTGAGTTACATTGATTTGTAAGATGCTAAATTCTGAATCTTTTAAATGTTTAAAGTGTGTTTGTGTATAAGAAAGAGAGAGATAAAGGGAGAAAGAGAGATGTTTGGATGTGTTTTTGCCATGAATTTTTGTATCTCTGTCCATGAGGAATAATTACATGTAGTTTTCTTGTAATTTATGTGTCTGGTTTTGGTATCAGGGCAATATAGGTCCTTTAGAATCAAAAGGAAAGGATCTTCTCTTTTCCAACTATCTGAAAGACTTACATAGAACCAGTATCATATCTTTTTTATAGGATTGACAGAATTCAAAGCAAAGTCATCTGGCCTTATCGTTTCTATGGGAGAAGACTTTTAACTACATAACCAATTTCTTTTGCAATATAAGGCTACACCAATTACCTGTTTCACCTTGAATGAATTTTAGTAATTTTGTTTTGGATGAAATATATTACTTTCATCTAAGTTTTCAACCATATTGCTATCCATTTACCAAAATCTTTTCTTGTTATCCTGTATTTTCTTGTTGCACAGGTAGTGAGTGTTGTCACCTCTCTTATTCCCAATGGTAATTTCTTCCTCTTTTTTTATGATTCTCCTGGTAGTATTCTGTCAATTTTGGCAATCTTCTCAAAGTTTGGATTTATTGACTTTCTCTATTGTTTTCCTGTTTTCCTGTTGATTCTTGCACTGGTCTTTCCAATTTTCTTTTGTTGTTGCTTTGGGTTAATTTATTTTGCTTTTTCTTAAGTGGCAAATAGGTCATTCACTTGGGACTCTTATTATTCACCTGTGAATTTTTTTCTGTTCATTTTCTCTATTCTTCTTGGTATATCTTTTCCTAATATTTTAAGCATCTTGAATTGATTCTCTAATTTTATCTTTTCACCCTGCTTTTCTTCTTTCTATTCTATATTTAGTGAGGTATTTTTAATTCAGCTTTCTAAATTTTCTTCTAAAGAATTCATTTTTTATTGTTATACTTATTGGTGAATTTATAAACAGAAATTATTGATAAACTATACCCTAAACTAAACATCTTATGCATTCATAGAGGTTTTGAATATAAGTCATTAAAAATTTGAAGATTTTTTTTTTTTTTTTAAAGTTTTTGAGACAGATTCTCACTTTCTTGCCCTCCGGAGAGTGCTGTGGCTCACAGCTCAAAGCAACCTCAAACTCTTAGGCTCAAGCAATTCTCTTGCCACAGCCTCCCAAGTAGCTGGAACTACAGGCACCTGCCACAATGCCCAGCTATTTTTAGAGATGAGGTCTTGCTCTGATTCAGGCTGGTCTCGAACCTGTGAGCTCAGGCAATCTACCTGCCTTGGCCTCCCAAGTGCTGGAAGTACAGGCATGAGCCACTCTGCCTGGCCAATATCTTTGAAAAATATTTATTTTGATCTAAGAATAGGTGATTTAAATTCGTTTTTCATATAATACTTTTTCAGTTATAATAATTATTTATTGAAGAAAATTAACTTATGGAAATAAATTGATAGTATAAAGATACATTTCATTCTGTTCTCTATAGAATTTAAGAAAAGATCTGTACCTTCCAAACTGATTTTATCTCAGGTAGATATAAGAGAAAAATCTTTAAAAGCCTGAAAACTGCCTGTTATAATTTACAAGCATGGTGAAGTTGTGCACATGCATTGATAGCCAGTAACTTATGCAACCAGCTTATTTTCCATGGCAAATATTATTTATTTATTAAATGCAACTATTTTTTAAATTAAATCATAACAGTGTACATTAATACTATCATGGGGTATAGTGTACTGTTTCTGTATACCATTTGAAATACTTTCATCCAACTGGTTAACATAGCCTTCATGTTTTTGTCTTAGTTATTATGTTAAGATATTTATATTCTACATTTAGAGAGATTAACATCTACCCTTATGGGATGAACCATAGGCATGATCCTGCCAATCACCCTCTCTCCACCCACCCTCCCTCCTCCCTTCCCCTCCTGCTCCCCTTTCCCCATGTTCATGGGCTAAAATTGGGTTATAGCTTTCCTATGAAAGCTATAAATAAGTTTCATAGTAGGGCTGAGTACATGGGATACTTTTCTTCCATTCTTGGGATACTTTGCTAAGAAGAATATTTTCCAGCTCCATCCATGTAAACATGAAGGAGGTAAAGTCTCCATCTTTCTTAATGGCTGCATAGTATTCCATGGTGTACATATAC
>CAUYQV010106427.1:0-23743 GCA_963574575.1 Galagoides demidoff
AAATTTAGCGAGTGTCTATACAGACAGTGCACCTTCCGTGTCAGGAAAGCACCAAGGGTTTGATGCACAGATAAACTTATCAACAGATCCAGGGCTCTCATTCCTTTCCATTGCGTCCTGCATTAGCAAAATCTCTGTGCTAAAGCTACTATGTTAAATGACACTGTGTCATCAGTTATAAGTGTTGGTAAGTATATTTGTACAAATGCAATGTGGCATCATCAATTTTATTACATGCTAAAGGTGAACCATTCTGTGTGGCTTTGCCGTATCATTCTAAAGTGCATTAGCTATGGCCGGGACAGATGTCAGCCAACATTTTGTCTCTGCAAAAACAGATAGTTAAATTGTATGAAGAGTAGGATCAGCAGTATGAATTACTGTCGATAGGAGTGTAGCATTTCTGTGTGACAGGTCAAATCAAAACAACATGAATATTTCTTTGAAAGTAAAGCTAAGTCACAATCACGGCCAAAAATCCAAGTATTTCAAAACAAGCTTTCTTTTTTTTACAAAGCAGTTCTTCAAAAGGAAATTTCAGATGAACCTTCCCCCCAGTTAGCAAAGGTCATTGATGAGCAGGATGATTACATGGGAGTCATTTGAAAAATACCCAGCTGTTATAGGCCTAGTTATTGGAGAATGCAATGAACATTTCAGTGACTTTGAGAATCATGACATCACGCTGAAATTAGCGTTTCAGCCTCACCTGGTTTGATATCACCAACGCATCTAAACAAGGACAGATGGAGTTGGTTGAGCTCTCAGTAGATGACATTTTAAAGTCATTGTTTGATGCTAAGAAAGATCCCATTGAAATATGGAAAAATGCAGTAGAATATTCTCCCACACCTTTGGCAACACGCCCAGAAAATGCTTTCTTGCTTTTCAACTACATATTGCTGTGACTCTACATTCTCCTACCCAACCCAAATCAAGATTCCCCTTAAGGTCCACTGACTGATGCCCTGCTAGGGGATCAGCTGAAACTGCGGACCTCCATCCTTCAACCAAATATTCAAATGTTTCCAACTAAAATAAGACACAACAAAATGATTAAAAGATTAACTTGAACGAATAACTTTCATTTTTCTGAAATTATTAAGTACACAGTAGTTAGATTTTTACAAAATAATGTACATTTTTAAGTCTATCTAATTAAAATTTCTTTTTTTTTGAGACAGAAACTCAAGCTGTCACCCTGGGTAGAGTGCTGTGGCATCACTGCTCACAGCAACCTCCAACTCTTGTACTTAAGTGATTCTCTTGCCTCAGTCTCCCAAGTAGCTGGGACTACAGGCACTCACCACAAGGCCTGGCTATTTTTTGGTTGTAGTTGTCATTGTTGTCTGGTGGACCTTGGCTGGATATGAACCCACCAGCTCTGGTGTATGTGGTTGGCACCTTAGCCATTCGAGCTACAGGCATGGAGCCTAATTAAATTTCTTGAATGCAGTTTTATTTTATGGCAGCTAAATTTAATGTGGCTTCCAACATGTAAAAGTTCCCCACACCTGCCCTAAATCATAAACAAGTTTTTAAAACTGAAAATGCTGAACAGTCATGAGAATTTGTTAAAATGAACACTAACTTGTACTGTTAGATTATAAATTAATCTAGCTTTCCTTGAAAATAATTTAGTACTAGGCAGGCCCATGCCTTTCAAACTTCTAATTATACTCCTAGAAATATAACCCCAAAAATATAAAGGGTGCCAAAAATTATACATGTTTAAAAAAACCATTAAAATTATAATACTCAAAATATACTGATTACAAAAGATGAATAGAAGACATGTGTGAGCACCTTATAATTGCAGTTTTCTTGCAAAATGCAAAGGTTCTTATAAAATGGTCAGTCATACTATTTACAATGAAAAAAATAACTGGAAATAACTTTAAAAGGTAACAGGAGGAGGATGGAAAAAGAGATTATGACTTTCTATGAAATATGATGTCATAAATCGTATTTCAAAGAGTTCATAATGGCTTGAAGGAAATCTATTTCCTGTCTGTCCCCTCCAAAAAGAAAATACAGTATTGCATGGTTGTAGTTGACCTTTAAAATACTGAGCATATTTAAAGGATGGTTACTGTTCTTTATTATGCAAGTGGTAGATTTTCATTTGTTATTTGAGGTCAGGCAATTCAGTTCTCAAACTCAACCTACAGACTTCAGTGCTGAATATCAATGTGGTCCCTTCAAGGTGCGTCCCTTGGGAAGCTGTGCACAGATGCCAGTGCCTGGTCCACCCTTCAAAGCTATGCTGGGACCGTTTTCCTGGAATGACCATCCGAGTTGTCATTGTACAAGGTCAGACAGCTGAGTTCTCAAACTCGTGCAGGAAAACGTTTTGGATAGCTAGCTCATTGCTGAGTATCACTACGCCCCGAAGTGCTCCTGAGGCTGTCTGGTGACCACAGGGACACTCAGCAATGAGCTCTGCCCTCACTTTCTCCAGGATGAGTTCACAGACTTAATGGCCCGACCTCCTTCTCTAGTGAAGGTATAAAGAGCCTCCCCTCTCCGTTTGAAATTGGCTGATTTAAAGAACTCTACCGCTTTATTTTTGAGGATTTCCTTTCTCTCTGCATTTGAGACAAATGACTGAGCCCTGCCCATCCTAAGCAACCAGACTCTACATTCAGATCGAACTCCATATTCAACAGAGTTTGTGAATAATTACACAAGACTCGCTGCGCCAAGCATCTTGGGGTGTTTCATTCTGACTTATATGGGAATCCCTTTTTGTGGAAAAATAATCTGGTCTCTATTATTCTAACACAGGCTGGGTTTCTGTCACGAATGAAAATGTCAATGCATTTTCATGGCAGAATATAACTTTTCGTATCGACAAAGAAATTAATTATTCATGGCACCAGCCGCGCTGAGGAGCGCCTGTCCCCCACGCCGCGCTGGGCGCTGCGTTATTATTGCGCTGTCTACAGGCGCACCGCGCGGAGAGCAGTTTCCCATGAAAGGGCTGAGTGTTTTGTCTTCTTCATTTGGAATGACTTGAAAATGGTCATTCAACCGGATTCATCTGGCAATGTTGCATATTTATGTGGTATTTTAGAAACAGTAAAATGAAATTTGGTGACGCGGTGAATGATGAAAGCACCGACCCCTCCGATGGCCACAGGTGGCTGCCGGGTGCGCCGGGCAGCTACAGATGCTGCCGCTTCCTGCTTGTTTCTGGTGGGGGCTGGGGGTCCCAGTTCCCCAAACCCAGTTGGCCTGGTTCAATACTCCACTGAACAGAAGCACCACGAGGCACCTGAGGCACAGTGGAGGCCGAAAGCACAAGTAAGTGGAAACTGGAAACAAACTGGAGGGCAGAGGCCGCGTGGCTGGGCAGCGAAGTCAGCTGCACAAGTCTCAGGGTAATGGAGAGAAATTTTATTTAAGTACAAAGAGCCAGCTTAGAGCCCTTCCAGAGAGAGCTGGAAGCGGGTCCCTCTCCTGATGGCGAACAGGTGAGAGACTCTCTCTTTCCATTTGAAACTGGGGCCTCTCTGTGCCTCCGGGCAGTGTTGCCCTCTTCTATTGGTCATTGATCACCTTTCTGCTGCTCTTTGGTTTCCTAGGTTACCTCCTACACACGTTCTTCCCGGTTTGGGGGGCCAGGCTTTCCTCCCCCTCCCCCGAAGTCCCTTTCTTTCTGTCCCTTCTCTGTTCTGTTTGCTCCAAACCCTCTGCATTTGTAGGAAGGACTATTTACTTAAACAACTGCAGAAGAACTCTGTGAATTTTTGCTCACTAACCTGATGCCTTTGAATTAAATCAATCTGGTGAGTGAGCATTTTTATAGATACAGCCATCTGACAGTTCTGGGGGTTGTAATGTTTGCACTTGCCATAGTAATTGTTTCTGAAATGTGTCTGGAGCCTTAGACTACATCCAAGTCGCTGTACATACTGATAGTGCTGAGTAGGTGGCCTCAAGCTATGACTCTCAGCCCCCACCACCTGCGGGGGAATGTTGGGGTCACTTTATAACCATTTGTGATGCAAGGTTTACTGGATGCCCTCCGGGGGCCATCACGTGCTGGGGATCAGGGACCCGGGGCTGATTGATAAACACCTTCCCTGCCCTCTTACATGTTCACAGCACCTGTGAGATCAGAACTTAAAACCATCCTCATTTTATTGGTAGTGAAACTGGGGTGGGAGAGGTGGGAGACTAGCCCAAGGTTTGTGGCAGAGCTGGGATCCAGCCAGAGACCACACTCCTAGCATCCCCCTTCCTAGTTCAGGCTCTTCAGAGACTTCTTCTGTTTGTCAGGACAAAACAGACAGTGGAGCATTTTATACAAAGGGAGCTATAAAAATGCAGCCTTTCCTGGAAGATGTCCCATGCAGTCGGGACAGACGTGGCAAGCCTCTGCCGAATTCCTGCCTGTCGTCTCTAACCACCTTGGAATGCAGACTTCCTGGGCAAGAGGCCTCGTGTGTGTACACAGCCCTCTGCTCCCGTCCTGAGACCCCAGCCAGGTGGGCCCTTTGGTTTATTACAAGGTCTGTGGAAAATGTCCCAGAAGGTCATGACCAAAATGGGACCACACAGGTGAGTGTAATTCTGCCTTCTTCTTGACAGATGTCCAGTCTATGAAGACCTGTTCTCTCAGGTCAGAATGAAGAGGGTCCTCAACAGAGGAGTGCTCCAGACCCCAGGCCTTCAGCACGGCGGGGTCTGTTATCTAGACCCTTCTTCCCATCAGACAAATTAACCCACCAGGGAAACTCGGCAGCCATTACATTGAAAATGATACTTTTTTAAAAAAGTGATTAGTGATGGTTTTAACCTTGGCTGATATTTCAAATGATTTATCACCTGTTCCCACAGTTCCTACCCATTTGTCAAAGTAATGTTGCAAAGCCTAGTAACTCCAGAATCGTGTAGGGCATCAGACGGAGAAAATTAGTCCTGCTTAAAAGTGCGATCCTGACATATTTTTGTAAACGTAGACCAGATCATGCCAGTTTAGACTGCCTTCTAGACCAGAGGTTCTCAATCTGTGGGTCATGATCCATAGGAACTGTATTAAAGAGCCGTGGCATTAGGAAGGTTGAGAACCACTGTTGTAGACCCACCCAGAATAAAATCTACGCCCTTCCCTGGGCATGCAAGATGCTGAGTGGCCAAGCCCCGGCCTACGTCTGACTTCCTCTTCCTCAGCACTTTCCCTACTCAGGTCCTGCCAGCCTTGACATTGGTCTCACATGCTGGTTCCTTCATGGGACATGTCCGCCCCAGCCTTCCCTGGTCAGATCCCACACAGCCAACCTGCTGCATCTTTAATGATTCCTTTCCTGGCCCCGCATGCCAGTGCTGAGACCCCATCTGCCTTACGTGTATCACAGTTTCTAATTGCCTATGTGAGCTCATTTGTTTATGCCCCTCCCAGCACACCTGCAGACCAGGTGCCCTCTCTGTCTTGTTCTCCCAGAGTCTGACAAAAAGCAGGTGTTTGCTGGATATTTGCTGAGTGAATTCACTGAAATGTTGATGAGGAACTTTTGGGAGGACCCAAGGCAATGCCCTGTTCCAGATTTCCTAGAATCTAAGGTCAGAGACTCCGATTATCAGAGGCAGAGGCAGCCTGGGAGCTGAAGGGTCCTTGGGCCCTGCCCTGCCCAGCGCTGAGTGTGCAGAGTCGGTTCTGGAAGCAGGACAGGCTGCCAGACTGGGCACCCACCACTCTTGCCCAGCACCGATGTCATTTGTGGTGACTAACTGGGGACCTGGGAAGAGCTCCCCAATGAACTTATGGGGGTGGCAGGGAACCTCAGCCTGGCCACCTCCTCTAGGCCACCCACCCGGCTCCCTCTCCTCATCCCCCTGCCCATGTAGAATTGCAGAAGGGACAAGCTTGAAATCCTTTCCTGCTGGCCACTCCCCTCTCAACCCAGTTCTCCTCTCTCTGCAGGTTCCTAATCATCTCGCTGCTCTCCAGGGCCCAGCCCTGGGCGCTGTCCCCTCCCTGTAGAGTCCCTGGGCCATCTCCTCCTCACCTTAATTAACATCCAGTTGCTGAGGGTAATTAGACGTGGCTGTGGTGCGGACCTCTATCTAGGCTGAGCTGCACACCCACAGAGCTGAGCACCGAGGCCACTTGGATGTGCTGCACAGAGGTGGCCCCGAGACACAGGCCTGGCTGCTCTGGACCTGGTCCTCATCTGTCTGCTCCATCGGCCAATGAGAAAGCTGGGGCTACCTTGTCTCCAACCCCTCCTTCGACAGCCTCCCCATGCTGAAGCAGAGATCAGCCTTCTGAATATTCTGGAATTCTCACCCACTCCCTCCACCCATCTGTGCTTCTCTGCTTCAACTTCAGCTGAAGAGCCCCCTCCAGGGTTTCTACTCAATGGTGCCATGAGAGCAATATTTTAAAACCTCAGGTGTGATCTCCTGCTTGAAATGCTCTGATATTATAATCCATGCTGCAGAGACAAGAGCCCACTCCATGGTCTGGCACACCTACAGCTGTCCTAACACTGACTCCTCTTCCCACTGTCTCCACACTGCGTGGGCAGCCTGCCCCACTCAGACACACCCTGCTGGCCAGTGCCCGGGGCCTCTGCTCATACAGTGCCCCAAAGCCACGGCTTCCCCCTTCCCTGTCTGCCTGGTAAACACCTACTCCTTTCTCCAGATGGGTCAAGGGCCACGTTTGTGCACAGGTGTTTGCAAGTGTTTGCTACTTGCTGGCCGTACATGGCATGGCTGATGCCCAACCTGGCCTGGAGCTGCCACTACCTTGTAACAAGTATGGAGACAGGGCCATGCAGTTCTCCGTGTCCTGAGTGTTGCCAGGGGAAGCATTGGGGAAATGCACGCAGGGTCACCAACCATCCCGGTTGACCCAGACTGTCCCCCATTTTAGCAGCAAATTCTCATCTCCTGAGAAATCCCTCAGTTCCAGCAAACTGGCTTTGCGGGGCCAGAGAAGGGAGATCCAGAAGATCCAGGGTTCATGAGAATGGGGGTGGGTGGGGAGAGGTTTCCAGGCAGACAGCACTGCCTGAGGAAGTACCCGAGGGGGTTGGTGGGGAGATTTAAGCATGAAAGATGGCAGGTCCACGGGGCAGAAGGAACAAACCACGGGCTGGAGCCAGCCAGGCCTTTCTGGAAAGACCACTCCACCTTTATCTGCCACACTTGGCTCCCGGAAGTCATCATCATCCTCCCCTGTGAGGCCCCTGAGCCCTGTACCTGTGCTGAAGATCACACACACACTGCATGACATTTTTTGACTTATTACTTCATTTTATGTCTTTTTTTTTTTTGGTCAGGGCTGGGTTTGAACCCCACCACCTCTGGCATATGGGGCCAGCGCCCTACCCTTTTGAGCCACGGGCGCCATCCTTCATTTTATGTCTTAACCAATTTTCCTGCAAGTGACTTCAGACAGGGACCATTACTTAATCGCCCATGTCTCAGTTTATAGCAGAGGTAGAGTAAATATCTGGGGAGACAATGTTTCAATCATGCACCTTGTTGATTCCAGAGTATCCTTCGAGCATCTGTGGAAACAGAATTGCATCAAAGCAGAACTAGTTTTGCAGGACAAGCGTGGAAGCACATCCCAGCAGTGTTTCCAAGGCTCCCTGAGACACACGAGAGCATAGTGGCAGGAGACACCTACAGCCAAGAGCAGGCAGGAAAAAGTTTGCACAAGGGAAGAACTTGATGAGCAAACATTTAGAGGAAGCTTCCAGATCAAACTGAGGCAGCCTGGGGCTTTGCTCTTCGCTTGACTGTCACCAGACTCTAAGTTCCATGAGGACAGATAGCACCTTGGTCTTGCTCACCATGTGGCGCAAACTGACCACAGCACCTGGGCCTTGCAGATGAGTGCTCAGGCTTCTCTCTCTGCAGCTGTGTGGATAACATCTCACTTGTGCAAGTGTGGTCCGCAGCATCGGTGCCCTTTGGGACCCCACCTGTGGGCCCAAGCAAAGGTTCTGTGTGATACACGTTGAGTTCTGAGAAGGACCCTTTGGGCAGCCATCCTGACTCAGTGCCCTCAGTTGACTATTAAAAACTAGTTAGAATGGAGGCCTCCTGGACACCTACAACACACTTCTTTATCTTTGAAAACCCTGCTTGGGAGTTCCTCTTCCAGGAAGCTTCCAAGATGTCACCCTGCTGTGGTCAGGGTGGGTGGCTCCACCAGCCAGGCTGTGTCCGCCATGCCCCTTCTGTTGAGAGGTGTCTCACTTGCAATGCAACCTGCTGGGCATGCCTGCCCCCCACCAAGTGGGCCACCTTGACCGGACTCCCTGAGAGAAGAGAGGGGATCTTATTTATCTTGCAACCCCGGCCTATTCTGCATGGAACTGAGGTGTGACCCTTGAGGGTGGGTGGCCTGGGGGTCTCTCTTAGTCCTACATTCTAGAACCCCAAACCCCAGCAAGTCAGGTCTTTCTTCTCTCCCTCCTTTCCTTTCTCCCTCCATTCTTTCCTTTCCTCCTTTCTTCCAACAGAAGTGTAGAAACCCCCTCAAATGTTCTTTTATGTGACCCAGGTACCAAAACTACCTTGGTACCAGTATGATGGGGTAGAGAACAGGAATATGGAATCCCCAAGGTGACCTGGGAGGGTGCGGCAGGAGAGTCCCATGGCTTTCCTGGGTGCTAAGGAAGCCGGCCACTCTGACCCAGTAGACATACTGGCTCATCCATCATTCATACGAGGGTATAGCAACAAAATCTAGGGATTCAAAGAGGACGTGCTGTGTGGGACCCTCTTTGGTCCCTAAGTAGCCTGGAGCACCATCTGTTTAGACTCAATTTCCTTCAAGACACATACTTTGCCTTAGACACACATGGGTCTGTGGCAGTTCATGCAGCACGGGATCATCAAATGCAGAAAACGATCCCACAGGTGCTCACCTACTTGTGAAAAGAGGCGACTCACTCCAGCAAGAGTCTGGCTCTGCGTGTCCTCAAACACACTCCCGCAGTGCTACATACAGGAGCATCACGTGACCAGAAGGGTGTGGCTAACAGCACTCTCCACCTCCCGGGTCACGTACCATGGACAGCAGTGGAAATGGAGTCAGAATTTTATGAAGTTCATCTTCGATTTGCTCACCTCTGCTGGAAGGAAGTGCTGGTACAACTGCTAAAAAGTTACACGAGTCCGTAGGATATCAAAATGTTAACAGAAGTGTGAGAACAAACACTGCTCTTATTCTTATTCAGATTTTTTCACATTCTGTAAACTCAAAAAAAGCCTCCAGGGAAAGCAACAATAGAGAATATCTCATTAAACATGGCGTCTAACAATGCAGGGTAGGTTTATTTTTTAATCTCTTAGGAATCTCCCCCAAGAGACTTTTTCTAACTGATACAATTAATCTGACCCTGGCTTTATAGCCCAAAGATACCCAGAGGTACCCAAACCTCTTTATGTTTCAAGATTAGCTGGGAAGTTTGGTTTTTTTCTTCAACACAATCCTTTGCAAGATGCCAGTAACACACACACATACACAGCTGCATGTGTTACAAGTCCCCAAAATGTCCCTTCCTCTGGTTGACTCAGCCCTGAGCCAGGGAACAGTAAACCAAGCATGAGCTGAATTCTAGCCCTTATTGGCGCCCCCTGCCAGATGCCTGTGGCAATGCACATACACCCCAACTACCCGGCAGCCCTGGCAGCCCTGTCCTTGAGTTCCCTGTCAGATCCCAATTGCAACCGTCTGGAGGAAACTTGGGATAGATAACATTAACAAGTTCTCCCAGTGAGACTAATACACAAGCACATTTGAGAACTACTGGCCTATTACACCCTTGGCAACCAAGTTTACCATGTATCTCTGTCCTGAGGAACCAATAAATTACTATTGCTCTCTAGTAGATCCTAAATACAGAAGAAGACAAGTGTGACTCCTGGCTGAAGAGATGGTCGAAAATTTGCTACTGTGCTGTACAGAATAGAGGGGCGCATGAACACGGGGGTCATTGGAAGCTGACTCTGACAGGAACTAACCCAGCTTAATAAAGCTGCCGTCAGCAGCCTGACTTCCCAGCCCCTGCACACACCCTCTGGGCAGAAGCCCTTCTTGGCCCCACTCAGCAGGGTTCCTGCTGTGCTCTGCTCTGCACCTGGCCCTCGGTGCCCGCACCCACCTGGTGTAGGTAGATAAAATGCAGCGTCATGAGCCTGCCAGGTAAGCCCAAGCCGTCCCTGAACGTCAGACCACCATATGCACTTTTCTCTGCTTCTCTGACTTTACACACCTTGCTCTTTAAAAAAAAAAATCTATGAAGCACCAGAGCTGAGCCCCCTCCTCGCAGCCCCCGCCTGCTGCCCACAGCAGCAGCTGCCATGCGGACCATGCAGGAGTCAGCAGGGCGGGGACCCAGGAGGCCTCCGTCAGCAGCCAGCAAGGCCGAAGCAGGGCTCAGTGAGTTTTGCTGCACGGGTGTTCCCAGAAACTCTGCTCGGCCCATGAAGATGGATGCCATGCACCTTATCATACCAAGGAACGTGGGGGCGACTCAAGGCTGCCCCCACAACAGGTATCAAAGTCACAGTCTCATCTCACCCACAGCACTCACCTCAACCTGAATCATGTCACAAGCTTGTTGTCTCTATCAAATTTCAAATAGACAAGTAGACTAGAACCCTTTGTTCTAGTTTAGTCACCATAAACTTTGCTGTGTCCCCTGCCCTGCCCCTGCTGCTCCCAAGGACTGTCCCTGCCCTACTCACTGACTGTGACAGCCACCTGCTCCGGTCACTTTCAGGTGGCGTCTCCTCACTGCACTTGTCCCTCATCTGGAGCAGAACAGAAGGTGTTCCAGGACAAGTCCACCAAAGGCACTCACGCTACAAGGGGCACCTTTGAGACCCCTTTCTGCCTAGTCCAGGGTCACTCAGCTGATACTAAACACCAATTTTTCACTTCTCACAGGACAAAAATAACAATAACAAATTGAGAATCTTAACTGCTGTTTGTTCTCAAGCAATTTTTGCCAAGAACTTAGAGTGCCCTTTTCAGAAAGATAAATGTTACGTTATTACAACATACGGAACACGTAATCTCTCCTGAGTCCCAGCAGCAAATCCTGTGTCTTCAGATGGTGCCAACTCACTGCTTAGTGTTGCTGCTAATGAAGGGACAGAAATTTGCCTTTTAAGCCCTAAAACTAACTGGAATTATGATGGGATGGCATTGTGCTCAACTGCTTCAAGGTCAGGTTATAAAAGGTGCCAGAACAGCACCCCTTGCCCCCAGGTCTTGATTTTTAATAACATTCTCCAGCAAAAGGAACCAGGGCTCCTTAAAAAACTAGAAGCTTCTAGGGCTGCAGCAGGAAATATACAAGATGAGCTTGGAGGATCTTGTAGTGCCAGAAGGTAAGAGAGTGCTAATAATAACAACAGCGAGTGTGTGAGTGGGCGTTGATTTCAAAGGCTGCAGGAAGCCACTGAGAAAGTTCCAAGTGGCCCAAGATGAACAATTAGAGCAACAGAATAAATAAGGCAGCATTAGAGTACAAGCAAAAGCATAAACTAGTCATCCACGAACCCATACTTATATAAATGATTGAGTTAATAAATGAGGGGGAGAAGTCAATTCTCTTTAGAAGTTCACATAAGGCCTAGCATGGTGGCTCACACCTATAATCCTAGCACTTTGGGAGGTCAAGACAAGTGTATTACCTGAGGTCAGGAGTTCAAGACCAGCCTGAGCAAGAGTGAGACCCCAACTCCACATATAGCTGGGTGTTGTGGTGGGCACCTATAGTCCCAGCTACTCAGGAGGCTGAGGCAAGAGGATTGCTTGAGCCCAAGAGTTTGAGGTTGCTGTAAGTTGTCACCACAGCAGTCTATCCAGGGTGACAAAATGAGACTCTGTTGCAAAAACAAATAAATAAATAGAAAAGAAAAAAGAAGAAGTTCACATATGATGCAGATCCTCCATCCTACAGGAGAGGAACATAACTCCCTATTCTTTAAGTGTGGGCCACACACTGATTTGCTCCAGTGGGTATGAAGGAGGTGCAATGAAGCTGCACTGAAGTGTCTGCTGGTGCATGTGGGAGCTGTGGAAACTGCCACGTTTAGCGCTTACTGGGAGCAGAGATCATCTTTTCATTAGATGAGATCTGTGGATGGTTTTGGCATCACTCCTGGAAACAGCCTTGCAATCCTGTTCTCCCTGCCTCCTCGTGATTCCGTAAACAATGCAGCATCTTTTAAATAAACTTCTTTTATTTAATTAGTTAATGCTATTTTCTGTCGCATTTAAACGTTGATACATCCAACTAGAAGAAAAGTGAGCACAGGATGGCGGGGCATACACGAAGTAACAATGAGCTTGGAAATTAATATAAACTACAGCAGCAAGTATAGTCTATGATTGGCTATAAAAAAAAGTGTGTGTGTGTTGTAAAAGAGGATAAAATAAAAAAAATCTTATGGATGATGATAAGATAATAATAATGCAAGATTTTCAGTTTCTTACCATAATCTAAGGGAGGAGGAGAGAGTAATTACTGTGAAATTTGTTAGAACAAAAACTTACAGCTAAAACTTTAATGGTAACCACTAAATCAGTGAAAATAAAATCTTGGCTTCTTCATCAACAGAGGATAAAGAAAAGGATAGAAAAATTCATTAATTCAATAAAAGGAGGTAAAAGAAAAAAAGGACCATAAGTAGAAAATGCACCTTAAGATGAGAGAAATGAGTCTAAATATATCATAGCCTCACTAAATATAAATGGACTAGGCTCATCAATTAAAAACACAGAGACGATCAGGTAAGACATTGAAAAATGTCTTATTAGTTGCTAACACTACTTACAAGAAACACAGAAAAAACATAAAACTGAATACAAAAGTTTAGATAAAAAAGATAGCAAATAGTATACCTTAAAAATTAGTATAATATTAGACAAAATAGAATTTATGGTAAATAACATTAGTAGAGATAAAGAAGGGAACAATCCAACCAGAAGAATCACACATGTGTATGCCTGTAACTATACTACCGCGATACATGCAGAATTTTAAACCATTGAGATTTCAACACATTCATATTAGAAACTGACATACCAAATATTTAAGACACAAATTAATGACCAACAAAATATAATTAGTAGAACATCTCCCACCACCCTAAAATATCAGATTTTTTGAGAAAAATTGATCATGTCTTTAATTGAAAAGAAAATTTTAATCTATTCCAGGGAATCAGTAAAATACAAATGTTGGCTAATTATAATATAAGAAACTGAAAATCAACAATAAAAGACTATGTAGTAGACCATCCTTTACCCTGTTCAGATATGGAGACATTTAACAATTCATTTATTAATAACTTACAAATTAAGGAGGAATTCACCATGAAAATTACAAATTATCTAACACCAACAGCATAAAAATGCTCTGTACCTCCAAACTTGAAGACTATAAATAACTAAATGAGTACTTGGGGTTTAAATCATAGCCTTACTTGATTTATTAAAATCTTATTTTTAAACAAATGAGTTAATTCATTTCAAGTTAAAAAAAATAGTTAAACCTAAAAAAGTAACAAGATGGAAATAACAAGTATAAAAGAAAATATTCATAAAATGAAAAAAAAAACAATTGAGGTCAACAAAATCAAAAGTCAATTCATTACAGAGTCTGTAAGATAACACTGCTCATTAACAGGAGAAAGGAGGCACAAGCACGAGACAGGGAATAAAAACGGGGCTATAACAACAAGAGTTATTTAAAAACCATCAGAAGCAGCTACTATGCAACTTTATGCCAACAAATTTGATAGCTCAGCAGAAATGGAAACATTTTCTAGAAGAATACAATTAAAATGTAAGGTTTAGGACACATTCCACAGCATCCTAAAAATAATTTAAATTAAAAATTTTAAAACAAAATAAAATTCAGAAAAAAAAAAGCAGAAAAGAAAGAAGGCTCACAGTTTCCTGGTCTCTCCTCATCTCACCCAGGATGGGCTGGGGGGTGGCCTGATACTCCTGGACACGCAGAGGCGTCATGTTTTAGGGAGGCACCTGCCAATTCTTATAACACCCTGTATATAGAGCAGGAGCAAAAGCCACCAGTGATGTGTGGTGTAAACAGAAAGGTGTTAGGTGCTAGTCTCTTGGGCAATGCAGGTCGGAGGGATGGAGTTTTGGGTCGCACACCTGATGGCTTGCTGGCCCTCATACCACCCCCCCAGGAAGGGCATCTCACCCTGGGCAGATCTGCTTCAAGGCCAGACCCTTCCACTCAGAAGGGAGAGCTCGAGTTGCTCCAAGTCATTCTGAGCAAATCTGCTTATTCACATTGAAACACTCTATACTGAAAACAATGATTGATCTGTAATCAAAAGATTCCTGCTTAAAAAAAAAAAAAGCAGGATTAGATGAATTTATGGTACATTTTGCCATGCCTTAAAAAAATTATTATCTTAAATAACCATTGAAAAGATTTTAAAAAGGAAGAAAAACCTCCAAACCCATTAGAAAAAAATTAGCACGTAACCATTTTAATTGGAGTAGAAGAATAGAAAAAAAAGGAAAATATAGACCAGTCTTGTCTATGAACAGAGATGCAATAATCTGAATCAAAATTTTAGCAAATTCAACTCAAATCCAACATTTCATTTTTTAAAAATGAGTGTTAATTCCAGGAGTGTATGATGTTTCAAAAGCAAAAAAATAGGTCGTCATAATGTGCCGTATTAAGAAAATAAAATGACGACCACAAAGGAAAATCTCAAAGATGCATTTAGGTCGGTCACAAAATTCAACACCAATTTATGATTTGAAAACTCTTATGGGATTGGGGTGAAAATCAGCTTTAAAGGCTGCATTACACATGAGTCTGCTTTGTTAGTCCCAGACCTGCTAGCACCAAAGTCAAGAGCAAGGGAGTGATGTTCCCCCAAACATTCTCTAGTTACTGGCTAAAGAAATGAGAAAAACAGAAGAAATGACAGGTGTTTGAGCTGGAAAGAAAGAGATCATGCCACCTTAAAATACTTAGAGAAGGTGCGGACAAACCATGAAAATAAACCCAGGAGTTTGGCAAGGTTGCTGGGTACAAAGTCAACATTCCTTTATCAGGAAATGAAACTAGAATATGAAATAGGAAATCTCCAGACATCTGCTTCCAGCCACAGGGAGGACGTGGGCCAGGCTTTCCCTCCTGCAGTGGACAGCAAGAGGGCTGGCCAGATGCCGGACAGCAGACAAGGTGGGAAAGGGGGGTCCTGATGCCAGCGCTTTCCTGCCCCCACCCCTGGAGGGAGTCCCTGGCCTGGGCTCACAGGGGAACCTGCACAGCAGCTGGCGTTCTTGCCAAGGGGAAGCTCCAGGAGCCTGTGTGGGGCTCAGGGAGCACAGAGGGGCTGGAAGTCGCGCCGAGCACCAGCGAGGAGGAAGCTGTGCACTCTCCAAAGAGCTTCAGAAATTGGCACGGGGTCTTCTCCAGCCGGCTGAAAATCAAGCTGCCAATATAAAGGACGAAACCCACAAGGCTGGACAGGAACAACTGCTGAATCAAAAACAATTTACAAGGAGTGATAAGAAAATTCCCAGGCTCTGCGCCCGTAGCACAGTGGTTGCTGCGCCAGCCACGTCACTGAGGCTGGTGGTGTTATGGTGCGAGCAATGACCACAGACTGATCATTTAAAAACCCAGTTGGGAGTCTTTATGGGCCGGCTGGCTGTCTCTCCCTGAGCAAGGAGAGCAGCCCCAACCAGCTCCGAATTGGGGTTTTTGTAGGGTTGGCCCATGCAAGCAGGCAAGAGGTGGGTTATCCTAACTGACCTTCATAGAAGCCGACTTTGTATTTACAGTGAGCAGATAAGCAAACAACTTTTCACAATACAAGCTCAATAAGTTCTTAGCCCATTTCTCCACTCTTCCCTGTCTCCCGTCCTGGGTCTGGGAGGTGGTGGCACCCATCTCAATGGGTTCAAACCTGGCCAGGGCCAGCTGAACACCAATGATAAATGCAACAACAAAATAGCTGGGCATTGTGATGGGTGCCTGTGGTCCCAGGTACTTGGGAGGCTGAGGCAGAATAGCTTGAGCCCAGAAGTTTGAGGTTGCTATGAGCTGTGACTCCACAGCCCTCTACCGAGGGCGATGTAGTGAGATTCTGTCTCAAAAAAAAGAAAGAAAATTCCCAGAGCTTGTTGAGTGCTTGGTACCATTCACATTCCCTCCAGCCAAAGTGAAGAGACTGTGCTTAACTCATGGAACCTCTGGGGCAGCGGTGCTTTTGAAAATGAGCTCATTAACCTTGGACTAAAAGCTTCTTTAGACCGTTTCCAAAGCAGTTTAAAAACAAGCCATGAAAGGACCACAAATCCTCTAAAAACATGACTGCCAAAAACGATCTAACCTCCTTTTAAGGAATACAAGAAAACCCAGCACTCAATGGCGTAAGAGAGGGAAGAGAGGGTGCCCCAGGGAAGCCGCAGGGCCAGGGGACAGGGGAGGTGGCTAGAAGGGCATGGACAAGGAGATCCAGGTCCCTGAACAAGGAGGCAGAATACCAGGTCACACGGGAAGAGCTGGTGGATGTGGCCCCATTCTCCACAAGTACAGAATTTAATAGCATGCTAAGGACTCTGGAGGGGGGGGAATAAACATGCTGCCTGGATGGCTTCTAGGAGCTTTGAAAGAAACAGTGGTCTATGCTAAGTGAGGTAGAAAAAAATAAGAATTACCCTCCTGGGTGGGAGGAAAAGGGGACAATGGCAGAGAAGGGAATGTGCCCAAGGGTGTACAGCACATAAGTTGGAAGACCCTCCAGAGTACTATCAGCCTCGACAAGCTCCCCGAGGGTACTCAGCTCTCAAGCACCACAGGAAATGTGCTGGTCTGAGGGCCCAGGAACATGGAGAAGGCCAGGAGTGACCGTCCCCTGTGGGCAAGTGGTGACGGCAGGAGAGACCAGGAAGAGCTGGGTTCACCACAGTGGGAATCATTAAGTTCCCAGTTTTAAACTTTTATTTAACATCTCCAAAACTCAGGGTTTTTCATCTATAAATATGAGACACCACCCCTGCCTTTGCAAGTCAGTTGCAAAAATTAGAAAGTGTTTCTGCACCGCATGTAGCAGGGTGCCCACTGTTCCTGCGGGTCAGAAGCCTGCCCGGCCAGGTGGAGCGTGCGCTCTGGCCTCCGTGCTCTGCCCTGCGGGGCAATGCTGCTGATCACAGCACAGAAACAAGAAGCAGAGTGCATGTGGATGCAGCCCCGCGCCCTGAGAGCCATGCTATTACAGCTCCCTGCCACACAGCTGCTGACTTCCCAATGGGAAGAGCGATGTAACAATCACAAAAATCATGTCCATTTACTGAGAGTCGGCTGTGTCCCAAACACCCTGCTGAGTGCTTTACAAGAAAGGCTGTCTCAGACGCACAGCACTTAGCCTGCCTGGCACCTGGGAGGTGCCTTGTCATCAGGATTTCACAGGCAGCGTCTTAGTAAACAAACCCAATGGAGCACGCCACCGCTTCCAGGCACAGGTATGGACCCACCTGTGTGTCCCAGCTTCTATCCCGGGACCTGGAAAAACCCTTCTTCCCTGGAAAACTCCAGGATGAGTCAGCAGGGACAACGTGGAGCCTCAGACAAAGTTCTGCCTCATAGGAACAGGTTTTTTTCCTAAGTCTTAGCTAAAAACTAGAGGCCGGGGGCAGTACACAGGCTGGGGGCACGTCACGTTAGGCTTAATACTGAAAAGTCAAGGCAATTCATCTAGAGATTGGGACTGTCAGCTTCTGTGGTAAGTCACCTGAGTGGCTCTGGCCATCCTTCCACCCAGTGGCCCCTGTCACTGCAGATGACTACCTGGCCCTAAAGGCCTTTGGGTTCCTGATCCCTGACCCTGTTTCCCTCCCCTCAGAGAAAAGATCTCCTGCAAAACAGATGTATTTTACTAAACAGAGGGCATTTTTAAAAAACACTCTCAGTATTTTCTACGTGACTTAGGAAGACCCAGCTCTTGTTTAATTTTCCAGAGAAAGATGCTGTCAGCTGATATAAAAGAGAGCTCAGTCCTAGGAACAAGCTTATGAAGAACGGCCCAGCAATAAAGGAAATCAAATCCATAAAGCCTAAGATGAACTTGAGCAACCTTCTAAGATCACAGAGGAAATGAATATGAAGATTAAAAAGATGAGAGAAAGACATAACGGGCACAAGGACTAACCAAGGAGACCCAATCTGTGGATCAAAGCAGCTCCTGGAGGTCAGCAGGATGCAGAGCCCAAAAGTATTAGAGAAAACTTTCCTGACCTGGAAATGGACCCGTCTACCACAGGACGGGTTCACAGCCCCTAGGGAACATTTGTGAGCACAGGTGGGCACCAAGATAAGTGTTTACCATTTCAAAAACAACGTAAGATTGCCTTTGAGCTTACCCTCAAAGATGGGAATGTCAGCCAGGTTGGCCTAAAATCTACACACACACAACCCGCTCCCAAAAGGCATCACAGGACATCGGCAGGGCTGAAGCTAAAGGTGCGTGGACCAGGAAACCCAGGCCGTGGGTCAGACACAGGGCGGCTCATCCCTCAGCTTTTGTAGGGCAGGGGGGGAGGCCAGTTGGTCAGGATGGCACCAAATTTCACAACTTACACAGGGAACTTCTCCTAATGTCCTGTACCCAGGATGCAGCTCCAAGAGGGAGACCGGGAAACCGGGACTGAGGAAGCACCTGTGACCGTCCCCATCAGATGGTACGACCGCCCCTTTTGGCTGATGTGGGAATCTGGTAGCACCTGGCTAACAGGTGAGCACAGTTGTGGAGATTGGAACTACAAGCTGCAAAACCTGGGTCCTAGAAGCAGAAATCCACCCGCTACTGACATCATGGGGTGAGCATAGGTCAAGTTTCATTTGGGGACACCACACAGGCCACCTCAGAGTGCCAGCCCTAGTGAATGCTGAGGGGGGGGGCATACAGGGTGGAGCTCCACTCCACGGGGCCCATGCCTGGGCTGCCCAGTGCTCTCCGGCTTCCAGAGTGTCCCCCAGGGAGGGAGCACCGCGTTGGATCTTCAGCTCTGTCCCGGGGCCCCAACATCCTGTGCTCTAGAGGGGCCAGCAGACTGGCAGGGGTTCTGTGAAGCACATTCCCTGTGTCCCACCACACGGACCATGTCACCTCCTGCCTGTCCTACCCAGACTCAAGGATCAGATTGTGTGCTTGGCTTGTGACTAGAGAAGGCTGAGGCCCTTTGGGCTTGTCCATGGGACAGAATCTCAACTATCAGGCCCCAAGCTGGGGCATTGCCAGTTCTGCACTGGCTGCACCTGTCTGTGACATCACGTCTTCCAGATTCCCCCTGGGGGGGTAACCTAATTTAAAATGTTTCACCTCAAAGGTTTATTTTTGAGGTAGAAAAAGCAGTTGAGCCTTGGATATAATTAAGCAATAGCGAATTGATTTGCCCACCACTGTAAACATGCCTCCCAGTCTCAGTCACCGTGTTAGTTCCTAATGACTTTATCCTTAAATCGGTGTTTATTGATATTTTGATAGCACAATTCCAAGGTGCCCAGAGGCCCATCCAACTGAGTCAGAATGAGCTGTTCTGATTCTGTTTCTGCCTCACAGTTGTATTTCTGGCTATCTTTTTTTTTTTTTTTGGCAGTTTTTGGTCAGGGTTGGGTTTGAACCTGCCACCTCCGGCATATGGGGCGGGCGTCTTACTCCTTTGAGCCACAGGTGCCGCCCATTTCTGGCTATCTTTATGAAACACACACGAAAACACTTTGAAGAATAGAATCAGTTTCTGAGTTTTCCATATATCGTAAGTGAAAAGGCACTTCTAGCAAAAATTGAGTCTTCTCTGACACTATTGGGGCTCAGGTCCTGCAAACCGTGTGTCATTCAAAAAACGGCTGAGCTTCATAATGAAGCTGAAAGGACAAGGGAAGCCCAGTTAGATCCCGGGGTGGGGGGAGGAGGAACTGGTAACTACAAAGCAGTTCAGGAGGCAACAGCCTGAGGAATGAAGGGAGGAAACCGACCCTCTAGCTGGGATTCCTTTGTCTCTGTTAGAAAAGAGACAGAGATTTGAAAAGGGAACTCAACTCAATCTGGTGTCATTGCCCCTTCTAAGTTTCTACTGATAGCCCAGCACAGAGGGCAGAGATGGAGAAAGAGCACCCTGTCAGAAGAAATGTTCTGAGTCTCCTCCTGCCTCCTTCCCCCGTGTGCCCTCCCTGCTGACCCTGCAGGGGCTGCAAAGTCAGGATCCTGGGGTTCCTGGGGCAGGCAACACCCTGAGGGCTACGTGAGGAGTCTGAGTAAGTTTGGCCATCCTGCGTGGACAGAGGGGCACCGGGGTATTGGAGTGAAGCAGGCTTACTGTCCCTGATAACACGTCCATGGAACTAGCAGCCATTCTGCGTGGACAGAGGAACACCAGGCATTGAAGTGAAGCAGGCTTACTGTCCCCTGACAACACGTCCATGGAACTAGTGGCCATCCTGCGTGGACAGAGGAGCACCAGGACGTTGGGGTGAAGCAGGTTTACTGTCCCTGATAACACGTCCATGGAACTAGCGGCCATCCTGTGTGGACAGAGGAGCACCGGGGTATTGGGGTGAAGCAGGCTTACTGTCCCTGATAACACGTCCATGGAACTAGCGGCCATCCTGCGTGGACAGAGGAGCACCGGGGTATTGGGGTGAAGCAGGCTTACTGTCCCTAATAACACGTCCATGGAACTAGCGGCCATCCTGCATGGACAGAGGAGCACCGGGGTATTGGGGTGAAGCAGGCTTACTGTCCCCTGATAACACGTCCGTGGAACTAGAAGGTCCACAGAACTAGAAGTTCTGCAGGAGGTTTGCGAGGACGTCTGCCCCATCAGCCCTTCCAGTGGGAGTTAGTTTTCGTGTGTCTGACCTACTTGTCACTGCACTGGGCTCCCAGGCCACAGTTTAGAGGAGACTGATGCTGACCTGGAGTCCAGGACTGGAAGGTGAGACCTAGAAGGTCAGGAGGCCCCTCCCACCCTTGGCATCAGTGACGGCTCAGGGTAGACAGCAGGCTCCTCGCGCCCAGCGACACTCGGTTCCCAACTGGACAGACGGCTCCTCAACCGTGGATTTACGGCCTGACACTTGAGCAGCCATCTTTCAATACAGTTTTAAAATTGCTGATATGGATAATCTTTGGTTCTCTTTTGTCCTGGCCGGTCTGACATATGCGTTAACTCTGTCAAAGAACAAGCTTTTGGTTTCGCTGATTTTCTCTATGGTGTTTCTGTTCTTAATGGGGTTGATTTCTGCTGTTCCTGTTATTTCCTTACTTCTGTTTGTTTTGGGTTTCATTTTCTCCTGTTTCTTAAAGTGTAAGCTTAAGTCATCGCTGTTAGACCTTTCTCATGTTCTACGTTGAGCACCCCTTTCCAAACCCACGTCGGACCTCATCTGACTTGACGATTTACCTTTTCCACTCTGATGTCAGAAGACTGCTCGGGAATTGCATAAAATGAAAATACAATGTAGCAGGGACTGTTACGGCTTTTAGGGAGATTTTCCAAGTGATCTGAAAGGAAAACTTAGGAAGATGAATCTCGTGCCTATCAATGTGATAAGAAAACCATGTTCTTCTCATCCCATGACACCAGGTGAGTGACAACGCTGAGTATATTCTGTGGCCTCAAACACAATCAGTCACTGGTTACAGGAAGAAAGACCCTATTCCATGTGAAAAGCCAACAGTTATTTAGAATATACAATGTTTATGGGAAGAGCAGACAGAGCGGAGCAGCAGCGTGGACCTCGCTGACTTACAAGGAGGTCCCACAGAGGGTGGAAATCGTTATTCCTCTGGCTGACGGAAGTTGCAGCTGTGAACAGCTACACCCTTTACTCATGAGATGGGAAGGAGCATGGGGAGAAGGGCAGACTCGCCTTTCTTATGGGAGAAATCTCATCACTCAGCTTTCCAGCCTTGCGTGGGACAGAAATTCCAGAAAGACAGGAAGACCGTCATCTTCGGACACTGGGGACAGGCTACATGGGAAGGTGCGTTTTATAATGAGAATTTAAAAAATCAGCCAAGGATCGCCTGGTTTGCAGCAGGAGGAGTGAGAGGTGGGAGGAGAGAAGCCGTTTTGTCCCGTGAGAGCTGCCCTAGGAAGCCTGGACTCCAGCCTGGAGTCAGCTTCACAAAGTATCACGCGCAAAAAAATTTAAACAGAAACAAACAACAATGCTTTATTTTCTGTAACCTAAAATAGATGATAAAATTATCTGTTAAGTTCGTATTTCTGTTTTTATCTTTTAAAACGAGGATGATTACAAGTAATCCACCAACCTCTTTCCTGCCCAAAATAAGTCAGAGCTGGAGCGCGTGGCGGCAGGATTGGATTGGAAGGGTTTCTTCATGCCCTAAATTTCCCTTCAAAGTACTTTACAAATTTTGATATACTTTTCGTTTTTATTCATTTCAAAGTGTTCAGTTTTTCTCCTGACTTCCTATCTGATCCATGAATTATTTAGAAGTGTATCATTTAATTCCCAAACATCGCTGGTTTTGCAGCTGTGTCCTACTGCTGATTTCTACTTCCTGCTAAGCCCTCACTGGACGTCGGAGAGAAGGTCCCAGGCGAGCTCTGTGCCATTATCTCCCGGCTGCCCCACAAGGCACTTTCTCTGCCCTGGCCGCCCCCAATCTCTCCGGTGAGCGCCCAGTGAGGCCTCTGAGGCAGGTGGCTGGTGGCGGTGAATCCCTGTGTCCACCGGTCTCAGGGGTTCTCGGGGCCCGCGCCATCCGTCCGTCAGCCTTGAGTGCTTGGTGGAGCATTTTACCTCATCTAGCATCCATCTGCTGCTGCCCAGGTAAGGAAGGGCACATTCTATCTCTTCTTTTTATTTTTTAAGTGAGGTAAAATTCACATAAAATGAAATGCACCATTTGAAAGTGTAAACTTCAGTGTCGCCCAGCACGTGTGCAGTGGAGCACACCCGTGGACTCTGCCTAGTTCCAGACATTTTCCTCCTCCCCAAAGGAGACCCTGTATCCAGGAGCCAGGCACTCTGCGCCCCCACCCGCACCCCCAGCCTCTGGAGAACAAACACCTGCTTTCTGTCCTATGGATCTGCCTATTCTGGGTGTTTATGTGACTGAGACTACCCAACAGTGACCTCTGTGTCTAGATGATCCCTCAGTATTGGGTTAGTTTGGCCGTTCTGCATCCTCAGCTGGAAATGTTGGTCAGTCCCCCGATGTCCCGTGGTTGAAGTTTGGACGCCCTTCCTACCTGCTGTATCCCAAACCGAAGCTGGACGCTCCACCAATTCCCTTCTGCGATTTTCCCCAGATCCGCATCCTCTCTGAGTTGCCAAGGTAGCTATTGTGACTTAAAGGGATTTTTAAATTAAGGTTGGAGATTTTTTCAGTGTTTTGTTGTGTGTGGGAGAAGGTACATAATCTAATATAGACTATTTTTCTGTTTTTGCAAAATCACAGTTAAAGATCGTGTCTGACAGTTTGTCTTACATAAAACGTACATAGAAATCAATTACATGGGCGGCGCCTGTGGCTCAATCAGCTAAGGCGCCAGCCACGTACACCTAAGGTGGCGGCTTCGAATCCCCAGCCCAGGCCCGCCAAACAACAATGATGGCTGCAACCAAAAAATGGCCGGGCGTTGTGGCGAGCGCCTGTGGTCCCAGCTACTTGGGAGGCAGAGGCAGGAGACTCGCTTGAGCCCAGGAGTTGGAGGTTGCTA